>ONZH01012914.1:0-243457 GCA_900303285.1 Rhinella marina
CTTTATATCGAATCATTAGCGCGACTATTCGCCTCCATCCGGATATTAAGGGCATCCTAGTCACTACTTTCACATGACGTTCTGTTATCACATATAACCCTGCCTGATCTACATTACCTTTTAGAACACTTTGGCCGTCTTTAACCTCTTCACCCCCGGAGCTTTTTTCGGTTCTGCATTTTCGTTTTGCGCTCCCTGCCTTCAAACAGCCATAACTCTTTTATTTTTCTGTTCACATAGCTGTATGAGGGCTTGTTTTTTGCGGGACAAGTTGTACTTTCCAACGCCACCATTTATTATTGCATACGGTGTAGTGGGAAGCGGGAAAAAAATTCCAAACCGGGTGAAATTGCAAAGAAAACGCTATTCCGCTACAGTTCTACGGGTTTCTTATTTACAGCGTTCGATGTGCATTAAAACTGATCCGTTACTTTCATTCTACTGGTCAGTACGAATCCGGCAATACCTAATATGTATAGTTTTTCCTGCGTTTTCATAGTGATAAAATAATTAGAAAGTTGCCCTTTTTTTTTTTTTTTTTTTCCTTGTCAAATCTTGACCCCTATAACTTTTTGGTATTTATGTGTACAGAGCTGTATGGGGGCTCATTTTTTGCGGGACGATCTGAAGTTTTTATTGATACCATTCTGGGGTGTGTATGACTTTTTGATCACTTTTTATTTATTTTTTTTAGAAAAAAAAAAGCGACAAAAAACGGCAAATCGCCATTTGGACGCTTTTTTCCGCCACACAATTCGCTGTATTGGAATTTTTTTTTTTATATTTTAAAAGTACGGGCGTTTTCGGTCACGATGATACCCATGATGTCTATATTTATTGTTATTTAGGTATTTATTTTTTACTTATACGGAAAGGGGGGTGATTTGAACTTTTACATCTTTTTTATTTTTTATATATTTTTTAACTTTTTTTAAAAATTTTTTTTTTACTATTAGAAAGCTCAAATATGGGCTTATATATTGTGGCTTTTTTTTTTTTTTTCTTTATGAGCAATTCTGGGTTTTATAGACTCAGAAAGACATGAATTGCTCATTTCTTATCCTGGCCTGCCATCTAGTGGCCAGAATAAGAATTGCACTTTGAAAACTGTAATCCTCACCAGCGAGGATTACAGTTTTCATATGGTGTACAGACACCCCGATTGGCCACACGGGGTGTCTGTACACCACCCGGAAGCGAACGCTTCCGGGTTTAGCCGCAACTAGATGCCGTGAGCACGTGTGATCACGGCATCTAGTCAACCCGGAAGACGCCGCCGATGTAGTAGGTAGCGGCAAGTCTCTGCTGTTAGAAACAGCAGAGACTTGCCGGCCATGACGCCCGCCGCACCCGCGAGCGGGCGCCATGTGCCCGCATCGCCCCAGCGCCGTACATGTACGGCGCTGGGGGTGAAGGGGTTAAGGATATAAGAAAAACATATACAAAACAGAGGCGTTCCCCCTTAACATACCAGGAGAACGTTTAGTGGCTTCAAACTAATCTTTCTTACTGCTGGAGCACGAGCACCATCTCGAGTACATACAAGGAACTATATAACAAAAACTTCCCTCCCCTGGTTGCTGAAATTAGGAGACTATTGGATAGGTGGACTCCTTTGCCGCTCTCCCTGCTTAGAGGTATTGCTGACATTAAAATGATGATTGTACCCAAAGTGCACTTTTTGAGACATTACCGATTCCGGTACCTCGTAGAGTTCTGAAAGCTTTACAATACTACAAGAAAATTCAGACTCGCAATTCATGTTCACAGGTGAATATCCATACAGCAAGCATACAGAAAAATAATACCAATATGGCTGCACAATATTTTACATGGAAACAATAAAACGAAGCGCTCCTTTGTTTCAAACAACTATAGTAATTTTATGATCGGTGATAGCAAAATGAAAGACCCTGATTATCCTCACTTGTCGTTCCAGGCCATCCAAAGCTAAGGAATATCACACAGGTGACAGACGGCAGCTTCACTTTGAATGTGGACCATTTTTACCCCAAAGAAATCTCGGTAACCTGGGAAATCTTTCAACCTCCTTCAAGTAAAACCCCACGGACCCTGGGATCTACAAACGTCATGCAAGAAAACCCAGATGGCACTTTTAATGTGACGAGCACCACTGAGAGCCTCAGAGACAAAGTCAATGCAGGAGAGGAGTATACGCTGCGTGCTGCGGTGTCTCACCGAAAACTGAAGCATCCGTCCTACAAAGAATGGACGCCTCATCAGAACAAAGACAACACATGTAAGTGTCACTGGAGACTCCCTAAACTAATAATACCGCACAGGGCTTTCTATCTTCTGTCTATAATTAATGCTCAATTCACTAAGCAAACTAGAAAAAAGGAAGGTGGAAGAAAGGGTTAGGCCTCATGCACACAGTGTGACACTGACCAATACATTTCCATGTAGCCATGCACACATCGGTATTTTCTGTGGATCCGTGCGCCTCTTACGCAAATTATAGAACATGTCTATATTGAAGAAATTGAAAATTCTGTGGACGAGAGTAAGAAAAATACGGAATGTACAGAGAAGGTGTCTGTAATTTGCAGATTCGTGGTTTGTAGACTGTAATTCGGACACGGTTGTGTGCATGGGGCCTCAGATGAGAATTGCTGGAGGAGAGCCTAATGAACAACCTTCATGAGGAAATTTTGTGATGAAACTATTACCATACTGAAAGTAACTGCAAAAAGGTCATATTAAATCACATCCACTACACCGAGGTATGAGGAAAGCCCTGGAGTGACACCGATTATGTCAGTGAATAATGGAAGTTAACATGACTCCTGCATTTTGTAAATTGTCAATTGACTACAGTCACTTGTAAAAGCACCACGTTTTTTCAGGTGACCGGCGTCAGGATAGAAAACATTTTCAGTAAATTGTATGTGTGAGGCAATATCCCTTGTATCTTATATCTGTTATAGAGGTATTAGTGCTTAGTTCCCTAACACTGTAATGACCTCACATTTACCAGAAAAGCTTTACATCAGAACCTGCAGGCTACAAGCAGAGGGAGCTTGCTGCTTATCATACACTAAAGTCAACAAGACAGCTCACAGGAAGCTCTCACGCCACCTAGTGGTGAATGCTGGTGGTGACCTGCATTTCATATGTATATACAGGCAGGGGATTTAGATCTGTATATAACAACTATAAAGTAAGAACTTCTTAAACACAGTATCCTGGATCTAAAAAAAATCCCACGATGATAAAAGATCCGGATTCACGTTCAGGCTAACCTTCCTGCCGAGCCCTGTCTCTAACTGCTTTATTTGAGGCCAATCATGACAGGGAGCTGAGTTGGCAATGATAACCGGTAACACTTATCCATAAACATGAAATGAAAGAAGCGTCTGATAACTTTTCTTTTTGTAGATTTCATGTCGTCTCCAGAAATGGGGGAAATACTGACACCAAATCTGACGCTGAACAGCCCGGCGCAGCTCCAGTGCACAATCTCACGTTATTACCCCGATAATCTCGCTGTGAATTGGATTAAGAAAGTAAAGGACAATGAGGAAATCATTCAGACGTCTGAGAAATACAAGATCACGCCCTGGAGATCACAGCAGCAGCGTGACAAGACGTTTACCTGCACAGCGTGTCTACTGCTCGCCCCATCACTGGAGGATCAAGGCGCAGAGATCATCTGTAGAGTCACACATCCCAGCCTGGAGCAGCCGGCGGAGAGGAGCACAGGACAGATACAAGTGTGGGGTGAGTTCAGGCTGATACGGAGGGAGCGTAATGTTCCTGATCCTCTGTATAAGATCTGCACCCGTGTCACCTCCAGCCATCAACAGCTGCAGTGTCCAGGGCTATGGAGTCGGTAAACCAAAGCCCCAACCCCAACTCTTCAATTTCCCCTAACTCTGACTCCACGACTCCACAGCCCTGGCAGTGTGTATTCACTTTATACAATGAAGGATCGGCCATCACTATGACTTTAGAGCACTGGTACTCTGTCTAGTGTCAGTGCATTGGCCGCCGTGCACTAGTACGGCAGGAGCATCCGAAAATATATATTAGACATCATCACAAAGCAGATCCTACGTCCGATGACAGTCTGTGTATTACTGATGATTTATTTCTTCTCTCTTTCAGTAAAACCTACGCTCCATCGTCCCATACAGCTTTCCATCAGTGACTCCGGAGATGTGATAGCAGCTTTACTCTTCTAAGGTTTTATCCTAAAGACATAAGGATCACATGGAGCGATGGTCAATCCCAGGAGAAGAGGCCATCAGAGGAAAGAGCCACTGAAAACCCTGACGGCACCGTCTCCATTACTACAAGCTGTACAGTCCCCGGGAAGAGCTTCAATGACGTGGATTTTAAAATGAAAGTGACGAAAACTCATTGCACAAAATGATCCATATTTACAGAATAGGACGTTCAGAGTTTGACTAAAGGGGTTGTCCAGAGGCCTTCAAAAATTAAAACAAAGAAATCTTGCCTCACTGACCCCCTTCACTGCCTCTCTGACACTTCCTGGGTTCTCCTATACATTACGCACATGTAAAAACTGCTCAGCCAATCACTGGCCTCAGTGGTGAACCTTCTTAGCCAGTGACTGGCTGCAGCGGTCACATGAACGGCACATGACTGCTACAGGAACAGCTTGGACCGGCTCTGACTCCAGTGTTAACTCTGATATAAAGGGCTCATGTATAATCAGGCTTTATATCTAATTCACCAACAGATAACCAACACCCAATGTATACATAATATCAGTAGAAGCTTTATTGATGACATAATAGATAAAAATATAAAAATTTCATAAATATTGGCTGCAAGTAATCATCCAAAGAGGACATAAGAGGGCGCTGGGGTATCAGGTCATTATAATCAGTAATGAACATCAAACTCCAATAGGAGATACTAATAAATGACATCATACATGCTGAGGGACACAGTGCCGGGATTCGGGCTGTCAGCGCTCCTCCGCCTGGTGTGTCCTCGTCAGAATGGTGGAGGGGGGCTGGGGGGGGCTGGGGGGGGGTGCTCTCGCCCTGTAGCCTGCTCAGCCTATCCCCATCCTCCCATGTGTCTGTGTATGGAGCCGACCACTACCCCTGCCTCAATCGCAGGTGCTGCACCCGGGATCTGCACCGTTAAGCCTTGCACCGCCGCGGCTTTCATACAGCTCCCCCACTGCTGCCATTAACCCTTCACTATATGTCCGGGGTTCGTGGAAAGAAGGATAATACAGTACAAACAGTGTGCCGCAATCTCACATTACAAAGATGTCACATCACCACAGTTTACTTTGCTTCAGCAGAGGGAATGAAAATAATTGATGGTTTACAGTACATATATAAAACTACAACCACTGTACATTACTGTAGGTGGCAGACGATATACCGCTCTGCTACCCAATAAATAGTTCTGATATACGCGGAGCTGCCGTGCTCCAGTATACAAACAATAAATGCAGTTCCATGCGCCATCTGGTGGTCAAACAAACAAAATACACCCTTAATTCTTTTTACTTGCTCTGAAATCGCGATTCATTACCAACTAATCACCAAAGCAGTGATCGGGAACGCTGCTACATCTGTATATAATACCAGACAGAAGTGTAAAAGAAAAGAAGGAAAAATAAGCAGATTACTGACTGATAAAACAGCGCCCTTCGCCCACAGGTTTCTTCATAGGACAATCTTCACTACTGAGCACGAGATGGGCAGATTCACTTAAACATAGGGTTTAGGGAGTCCTTAGTCTTAAGCTTCTTATACACATTAGACCTATGTTGGTTAAACCCATCCATTTTGGCCACATCACTGACCATCTAATGATCATGGGATCTTATCTTCCAGAGGTAAGGATCAGGCATGTTGGATTTCACATGTCCAATCCTTTTGTTCTGATAGAAATAAGACAAAGCCATTGGTGTCGGGCAGCGGTTTTCTCCCTTTCTCTGTATTTACCTCATCTGTATAGGAAGATATTCAGACATAGCTGTTGGCTGCCAATGATTATCCCATGTGTATGGCTTTAATTTAGTGGAGAGGAGAGAGCTAAGACGACGTTACAGCTGAAGTTTCCATTGCTGCTTCATCCTAGATATCACAGTTTTTTGACAAGTAGGGGCCTTAACATGACTAAGATTCTGAGACTTCTAGGAAAGTAAATACACAACTGCCATGGAAATGGGTGTGGAAACATTGTGTCAGCCAAACAGATTTAGCTTGGGGCTACTTCTATGGGCATTATCCTGGCAGTCCCCTGGTTTAACCCTCTAAACCCCAGGCAGGGAAGGGACATTGCTGCAGCAGAACCACCAGGCCGCTACCTCTTGGAGTCTCTGTTTGCTTGCAGTTGACCCAAAGGGGTCAGAGACGAGACACTGGTGCAGAGCAGGATGAGGTCTGGGCAGGCACAACATGTGTATTCTAACAAACAGTCTGAGGTCAGGGAACACGGCTCAGGGTTAAGACAAAGGAGTTCAGACATAGATCAGATCTGGCATCGAAGGGTAAAATCTGAGAAATAGCAGAAGTCGGTACACAGGCAGCCAATGATATAATATTGATCAAATATAATGCTAAATCCATTTTGTTAAATAGGAGTTGGAGTCAGTTCATTTCTGCAGACTCCACGGCTCTGTTTGAGGGGAAGTCATTGTAGCATTAAAGCGTGGTCAGAACATGATGCATGGACAGTAAAGTCAATCAGGGGCCTCATAGAGAAGGTCTCTATTCTGAGGATCCCACAATGTCCATAGTCATTAATAGAGCTTATAAATAGGGGTTCACGTCATCAGTAAACATCTTTGAAATTCCCAAATATCACCAATTGGCCCATACACTTAAAGGGTTTCTGTCACCAGTTTTTTCGGTATGAATCAGGCTGACATTAGAGATGTGCTAATATATATCTGTTTTATTTACTGGTGCCCCCATTTTTATATAAAATGAACTTTTATTTTATGCTAATAAGGCTCCTAGGTGCAAGGGGCGTTACCTCTGCTCCTAGAGGCTCTGTTGATTGACAGGCCCAGGCAGAGAAGAAACACTCCATTCACCATAGCTTTTAAGGACCTTCAATGATGTCATGACCATGTGATCAGTCACATGGTTTAGGAGGAGACAGGCTGTTTGTGTGATCCTAACCATGTGACTGATCACATGGTCATGACATCATTGAAGGTCCTTAAAAGCTATGGTGAATGAAGTGTTTCTTCTCTGCCTGGTCCTGTCAATCAACAGAGCCTCTAGGAGCAGAGGTAACGCCCCTTGCACCTAGAGGCCTCATTAGCATAAAATAAATTCATTTTATATAAAAATGAGGGCACCAGTAAATAAAACAGATATATATTTGGAATCAGGTGACATTAGCACATCTCTAATGTCAGCCTGATTCATACCGGAAAAACTGGTGACAGAAACACTTTAATTAAATGGAGGTAATTTTTGGATCCTATATTAGTCAGCAACCTACTTGACAATACCTATTGGCATATTCTATACTCTTCTGTAATATCATTATTTTTTTTTTCAAATATACATTATTAACTACGTAATGTGCTGACAAAATTTATCATTGATAATTTCACAGATTGAATACCTACCTTCATTACAATGATGTTGTGATGGGCATGGTTTATCTTATCTTTTCTAGCAACCATCCTTCTTATGATACCTAGGCAACAGTAACACATACTATATATCTAATTATATTCTCTACATCTAACACTTTCCTAGATTTTCCTTGGAGTCCAAGAATTGTGGAAATGACTCCTCTGATTCTGCAAACGGGCAAGCAGACTGTAGTCAACTGCAAAATCTCAATGTTTTTCCCAAATAACTTGAAGGTCGCCTGGTTCGAGAAGATGGGGGAATCTATAACACAGTGTATGGATGGAAAATACAAAATGTCTACTAAACCGGAGAGTACTGCTGAGAACCTGTGCTCCTGCTCGGCCTCCTTATCATTCACGGCTCAATCACAGCCGGACGACCTCGAATTTATCTGCAAAGTTTCACATCCCAGCCTGAAGGATCCGATAGAACGGAGTACGGGGAAAGCCAAGATGAGGGGTGAGTAAAGTATTTTACAAACTATATAACCATGCTAAAATGTCCCCAAAAGTCTTGTATGACCTTATGGTGAGGGGAGAGCACAATGTGTAAAATAAAAGAAAGTTAAGAAAAAATAACAATAAAAAAAAGCGAGACCTGGGGCAGGGGTTTTAAGTCCTTCTTTAGGCGGTGGCCTGAATTACAGGTCAATACCACGGTAATTTATGAGGACACACAATAGGTAGCAGTGGAAGAAAACATATTTTATTACTACTGAACGGTTTTAGTCTAAAATTAGTCTAAAACATAAGTTATATTTCTGGAAACCGGAATACCCCTTTAAAAATGTCATCCACAGCGCTCTGCTCCTTTAAAGCAGTGAAGAGAAATGGCTGGGTTGTTATTTACTTGAGCTCCTCAGCTGGCTGCTAATTACCTGGCTGTGTTGTTATGGAACGTTAACATGAAGCATTAAAGGACACGTCCACTTTCCAACATAAGTGTTTATAAAACTACTTTTGAATACACTGATCTCAGGGTGAGAAGAGTATATTATGTTCATAGTTCACTCCAAGAGCTGCATCCAGAAGTATAGTAACTCACCGCTCTCAGCATTTCCAGCAGAACCTGCAGTATACTGTATCAAATCACCATGTTGCGGCACACTTACTAATAATATAGATGACAGGCTTTGGTACATGTCTAGACACATTTGTCTAGGGGCTCGTTCACACGGCCGTTGTGTGGCCCTATTGCGGCCCACATATGGCGGGTCCGCAATACACGGGCACCAGCCGTGCGAACCCCACATCACGGATCGCGGACCCATTCTCTTGAATGGATCCGCAATCACGGAGATGCGGTGCCGAACGGAGGCACGGATTGGAACACCACGGAAGCACTACGGAGTGCTTCTGTGGTGTTTCTGTTCGTGCCTCCGCACCGCAAAAACATAGAACTTGTTCTCTGTTTTTGCGGTGCAGTCAGATGCGGATCGTGGATCCCATTGAAGTGAATAGGTCCGTGATCTGCATGCGAAAGGACCACAGCACGGGCACGGCCACACAACGATCGTGTGAACAAGCCCTAACTCTAGACCAACTATATATGGTAGTTACGGATCGGGCAGGCTGCTCCCCTGCCAGAATGAGTAATGCAGTTTAGATAGATTCTAGATGCTGGATCAATTCTGGTTCAAAGCTTTTTCCTATGCGTTATAATCATTTATCACTTTTACCCTCAGTGACTCCGCAGATGGTGAAGCCGGTGAAGTTAACCCCCGGTGGGTCAGACACAGTGACGTGCTCCATGAGTTTATTAAACTTTTATCCATCAATTATTAGTATTACCTGGAATAATATGGCAGATAATAAACCAATCCCTTCAACCAGAAAACTTATCCAGACGGACGAGGAACAGACCTTTGATGCTACAAGTGAATGCACAGTTCCCTGGAAAGATTTCAGCTCTGGAGTGCGAGTGACTTGGAATCATGAATCCCTGACATCTCCTCAGCATCACGACCTCCGTGTAACAGGTACAGTCCTAGGAGGACACCGGTCATCACACCGCACAGAACACTGACGGCCTAGTCACATCCTGCATACCCTTCTATCACCACCCACAGTCTGCCTGGACACTAGGCTCCGGTTTGCATGCACTGTCATCAGCAATCTGACATTAGGAGGCCCGCAAACTCTTTTGCGAGGTGCCGATGGGAGACAGAGGGAGTCCGCTCCCTCTGTAGCCTCATACAAAGTAAGGGTTAAACAGCCTGGATCGGCACTTCTGCACCAGGCAGCGCTCAGACTGGGCCTCCTTAAAAAGATGAAGGCCCAACTTAAGGCCCCTTAGTGACTGCCGTAAAAAGGCACATTGGTTGTTGCTAAGGGGTTAACAAAGCAGTATAAAACTGGTGACAAATTCCCTTCGTACTGTGGAATTCTAACATGTATTAAGATCACAATGTGGCAATTTAATAGTCCATATGGCAGATTAACCCCTTCAGACAACAGCCAGTTTGGACCAAATCCCGGAGCCCCATTTATGGAACCTGACATGTGTCACTTTATGCGGTAATAACTCTGAAACACTTTCACTCACCCAAGTAATTCTCAGATTATTTTCTCAAGACCAAGACACATCAAACTTCATGATACTGGAGAAGTTTAGTTGATGTTTTACCTTTATGTATAAAAAATCAAAAATCTGTAAACATTAGCATTTTTGTATATTTTAATTTGTCTGATTGTAAGACAAACAGTGATTGTTCGAAAAATAGTTAATATTCCCCATATGTCTACTTTATGTTGGCATCATTTTGTACATTTTATTCTATTATGTTAGAAGTCTTAGAATTTTGGAAGCAATTTTTAACATTTTCAAGACAATTTCAAAAACCTTGTTTTTAAGGGCCAATTTAGTTCTGAAGTGACTTTAAAGAAGAACTCCCGGAAAAAATGTATTCCATGTCCGGCTAGAAATGTGTATGATGTAATCTGTAGTGAATGTCATTTTCTTACCAGTGTCTGTGTTTGTGAGTTATATCTCCCTGATGTTTCTCATCTGTGTCATTGACCAGCAATCAGACTCACCAGATAACACAGCATCTTATGTGTGGACAGGAAGTCTATTTCTCTATGTATTCCTATGGGAGCCTCACTCTGAGTCTGATAGGAATGAATAGAGCAGTGACTGGCTTCCTGTCCTGGGTCAGTTGGAGGTCAGGGAGTTGGTCACATGACCCAGCTACAATTAGAAGAGAGGGGATAAATAAAAAATACAGTCTCTGATGAGAAGATTACATTCACTACAGATTATATCATGCACCTTTCTAACAGGTCAGAACGTTCTTCTTTAAGGGGCTTACATAATAGAAATCACCCAAAATTTACCCTATTTTAGGAACTCCACCCCTCAAACTGCTCAAAACTGATTTTACAAACTTTGCTAACCCTTTAGATGTTCCATCAGGAATTAAAGCAAAATGAAAGTGAAATTAAAAAAAATCAGGTGTCATTTATCAAAGTGGTGAAAAGTAGAACTGGCTTAGATGCCCATAACAACCAATCAGATTCCACCTTTCATTTTCTAAAGGAGCTGTGAAAAATAAAAGGTGGGATCTGATTGGTTGTTATGGGCAACTAGGCCAGTTCTACTTTACACCAGTTTGATAAATGACCCCCTTCATTTTGTGTGCAGATTTTCCACATAAATTCATTTTTTCTGTAACATAGCAAGGTTAACAGCAATATTTATTACCCTGATTGCACAGTTTATAGAAACACCTCACTTGTGGTCGTAACCTGCTTTATGGGCACACAGCAGGGCACAGAAGAAAAGGAGCACCATATTGTTACAGGAGGGCAGATTTTTCTGGAATGGTGTTCAGGTGTCATGTCACATTTGAAGACACCCTAAAGTACCCCTAGAAGGAAAAACCCAAAAAGTGACCCCATTCTGGAAACTACACCACTCAATGAACTGTTATGCATTTATTCCTGAATACGGCAGCACCCTATATGTGATCATAAACTGCTGTTTGGGGAAATGGCAGCATTCAGAATGGAAGAAGCAACATCAGGATTTCTAACAGGAATTTGCATTTTATGGGAGGTGAGGTACACGAAAAATGCATCAGGGTTTTACATTTTTTATGGGGTTCTTAATGCAGTATATATCATATGATCATTTTATTCTGTGGGTTGATATGGATATGGGGATATCAAATTTATATAGTTTTTTATGCTTTACTATTTTTTAACCACAAAATCTTTTATACTAATATACTAACATCCATAACATTTTAATTTTTTCACCAATGTGTTTTTGTCGTTTTTACAGGTATAATGTTGGGGTACATATGACTTTTTGATCACTTTTAATTAAATTTTTTGTGGAGGTGAAAAAACAGAATTCTGTCATTTTGATTAGTAACATGACAGTTTTCTAGATCAGGTCGTTATGGATGCGGTGATACCAATTATGTGTACTTTATTTTATTTTTTAGTTTTTTTATCAATTATAAATGAGTGGATAAAGGAAAAAGCTATTTATTTTATTATTATTTCAATTTTTATTTTATTTTAAATTTTTTACTTTGTTTTATTTTTACACTTTTTTTTCATCTTGAAGATCCAGTGGGCCTTATTGCTGTAGAGTGCATTGCAATACTATTGCGATGTAGTGTACTGTCAGTATTGCACTGACACTAAGCGTCCGGTTGCCATGGTAACCATCGGGCCTCTGCACTTTGATGGCAGCAGCCCGACGGTTACCATGGCATCTGGGCGTCTTAAGTAACGATGTCGCTCCTTTTGGGGGAGCAGGAACTTTATAAACTGTCACAGACCCGGTCAGCAGTTTGGATGTGACTGTACATCCACATGCACTAAGTTACATCCAAATGCATGAAAGGGTTAAAGCAACTATACTTTGTATTTCTGCCATATAAACATACCCTAAACAGTCGAAATATTACTGCCATCATCTTTTTATTTACTGATTCATCACCTTCTAAGAATTTTTAAAGCTTGTTGTAGCAAATACAGTACATAATACTTGTCCCTTAGTAATATCCCTCATCGGTCGTGTTCTGTGACTTATTTCTAGATTTTCCCTGGCGTCCGGTCATTGAAGAAATAGAGAAACCCGTTTTCCATGTGAACACTGAGGCCACATTACAGTGTAAAATCTCTCAGTACTTTCCAAATGATCTCACTGTGACCTGGTACATGAAGAAAAGATGGGCATATGAAAAGATAACTGAGGACACTACATCCACTGCAGAGAGACAGCCTGACAACACGTACAGCTGTACCGCCAGCCTGGTAGTCAGACCATCCATACAAGACCATGATGGAACAGAGATCATCTGCAGAGCGGAGCATCCGAGCTCAGGACAATACATGGAAAAATCTACAGGACCAATACAAGTCTATGGTGAGTCCTCCACTAGTAATTACCTAATAGAACATGAAACTAATCAATCATACCCCAACATAGTGACAGGACGGTTTTATTCTGGTGAATGCATATTGTCTTCATTTCTATTCTTTATGTCTCAAACAATCAGATCTCACCTTTCATTTTCCAAAGCAGCTATGAAAAACGAAAGGTGGAATCTGATTGGTTGCTACGGGCAGCTAAGCTACGGACATCCGTGGTTTTCACGTACCCATAGACTATAATGGGCGTGAGAGATCCGGGAACACGGATCAAGATAGGACATGCATCCGTGCTAATAAAATGGAACCAGGGACCGTGATGAAACACTGATGTCTGAACACACACATTCAAATGAATGGGGACGTGTGCTGTCCGTGGAGAACATGAGGCTTTAAGGTGTGCTAATATTTGGGATCTTTTAAAGGGTTATTCTCATTTTAGACAATGGGGGCATATCGCTAGGATATGCCCCCATTGTCTTATAGGTGCGGGATTTCCAGAACAGAGCCCCCGAAGTGAATGAGGGCGCACTGCGCATGCGCAGCCGCCCTCCATTCATTTCTATGGGGCCGCCGAAAATAGCCGAGCGCTGGCTCGGCTACTTCCGTCGGCTCAATAGAAATGAATGGAAGCGCACCGCGCATGCACGGCCCAGCTCCCATTCATTTCTATGAGTGGCGCGGGGAGCTGCGCCTGGTGGTGGCCGGACCCCCGGAAACCTGGGGTCCTCCAGGCGCAGCGCTCCCCGCTCCGTTCTAGATATAGGTGCGGGTCCCAGTGGTGGGACCCGCACCTATAACACAATGGGGTATCCTAGCGATATGCCCCCATTGTCTAAGATGAGAATACCCCTTTAACTGGAGAATTAATGCCTTGAACATTATAGGAAGCAAACGTTATAGGAGTTGTCTTCTTAGCCATCAAAAGGTGTATTGAAAGTAGAGGATAGAAGCTTATCGAGTCTCACGTCTATAGAAGTATGTGACGAGATGGTGATGATAACCATCAATGAAAAGATGTAAGGTATGACAACAGTGCGCGGTAAACAGACAGCAGGAGTGTCGGGGTGTGGAATATGAACAAAGGTATGAACAACATTATACAGTATGGAAAACATAAACAAGGGAACCAATAGGTCGTCACAAAGAAGAGGACACTCACCATAAAGTCAATTATCAAGTAGGCTCATGTCCGCCGCGGGAAGGAGAGGATCTTTGTGGCTTTCTCTTGTCCCGCTGACTCATGGGTTCATCCACCGTTTCCCATGGAGTTAGGACGGATAGAGGAGGTAAACTGCTAGAGGTGTAAGGCCCCATTCACACGACGGTATGTACATTTCCGCATCTTATCCGCAAATTTGCGGATAAAATGCGGAACATACAGACCCATTCATTTTTCCATAGGAGAAAAAAATCCGGAATGCACACCGAGTACATTCCGCATCCGTATATTACGGAAGTTCTCCCGCAAAAAATATAAAGCATGTCCTATACTTGTCCGCACACACAGAAGTATAGGCATTTTGAATGGGGCTCCCGGCCTTATGTTCCGAGCAGTGCGGAACACATTAAGGGTGGCCCCCCGTATTATTGCAAGTCCGGATTTTTGTGGACCCGCAAATATACGGTGGTGTGAATGGGGCCTAAGACATCTCCAACGCTGGGAGCTGGTCCAGAGTGATATGGAGATCTGCAGATATTTTAGCAACGTCTTCAGAGGTGCGAGCAGTGTATCTTTTTCCATTGGCATAGATGGAGATGCCAAAGGGGAACAACCAGCGAAACTGGAACTGAAGTTACTGAAGGGCATGTGTAAAGGGTTTGAGCATGCCCCATTTAAGTAATGTGGAGAGGGCAAGGTCCTGAAAAATACTAATAGGTGCATTTTTGTGGGTGAGAGACTCAGATGGTAGATTGTTCCACCTGTTGAGTTCTCTCCAAGTCCTCCATACTCGCATATAGCTTATTAATATGTGTATCCTGTATTTGTACAGTGAGCAACAAGTTACTGCAGTTAAGTGAGCAATGGCAGTGGCCTGTGTGTGTCCAAGAGAGTCTACTCTGTGTCCCAGTCAATGTAGATCCTGCTAAATAGTGGTGATGTCTGTAGTGATAGGAGCTAAAGCTGATGTAATAAACTTCTAGGAGAGACACACTGCTGAGCCACACTCCCTGGTGACACAACCTCATTCTTAGTACAGGATGCAATGCTCTGTTTCTCCCTGCAGCAGGCATCATTGGGGGAGATTAGCATTGGGCTGATTCATAGCTCAGCTGCTCTATTACTGTGTATTTGTGTTTCTGACTAATGGAGCGCCGAGTCAATAAATCTATCAGGTTCTGATCCAGGGACTTGGCACTCTGATTTAAATCCCTTAAGTGCATTACCATTGCCCGTGATAGTCTTTGTTTGGCTCACTAGCTAGGTTCCATGTTCCCTGTTCCTGCATTGCTGATTGATTCCTCTGTGTCTGACCCCGGAGTGTCTTCTGACCACTCTGTTTCACATTTTGGTATTGCATAGCCCTTCTAATTCTGAACCATTTCTGAGCACTTTGGTATTGTGTTTATCTGTCTGTGTTTGTCCGTCTCTGCACTTTAGTAGCGTAAGGACCGCTGACCAGTTGCGGCCTAGCCATTTAGGCTAGACTTCCTGCAAGTAGGTAGGGACAGAGGGTGGTTGAAGTTCAAGGCCTCACTTTCATTATCGGTATATCCGTTACATTATCACTGTCCCAAAAAACTAGGTACCTGCATTATTATTGCTTAGCTGGAGGAGGATTTAGTGGAGAGAGTCCAGTAGCAGGAATCCTTCCAGACTAGTCCCCCTGCTTTTGCAGCCCGTCACAGGTGGAGCCTAAGATTAGGATTCCTGACCGCTTCTTCATGGTATCATCATGTCTCTGTTCCCCTGAGCTGTATTCTCTTGACCATTTTTTATTTTTTTCAGCTTTCAGTCTTCTGTATGATGAGCCTGACAGAACATCTTACGCTGAGTCAGCTCCTCTTTTTGCATCAAGGCAAGCGACCAGTAGAGGAGTATTGCTCTGATTTCTGCAGGTGGTGGCTACACTGTACGTCGTGTACAGTGTTTCACTGTATGGCGGCGGCCTCAGGAAGAGCACGGTATCATAGCAACCGATGACACCGTGCGCTCCCGTCCTCTGGGGCAGCACAGGCCGGTCTTTCACAGCCCGTATACGGCCATGAAACACGGTCATCTAAATGGGGCCTAAGACTGCTAAGTGTACTTAATATGTCATGTGAAATTTGTCTGCTGATGTCATCTTGGGGTTGCCCTGGATGAAGGTGCATAATCCTGTCATTAATTCACCGCCGCAGTCCCGGGTGCTGTCATTCCAAGCATTGTCTGTCCTGGAATCTGCTATGTGGTTTCCTTCCAGCACTGGGCACAGCATGCTTTCAGCGTGTTCCTTGTATACTTTACTTAATGGCGGGAGCGTGTCAGTTCCTATGATTTTTGGGTAAGCACATGTGACCATGCTGTCCACTAATAGCCCTCCTGCACCTATATAAGTGGCTCAGCTCCCTTCCCAATTGCCTGAGCGTCAAGGTCCTTATGTCCTGCAAAGCTTGTTATATCTGCAAGTATTACTGTTTACCAAGGAAGTTACGTAGAGGCCGGCGCCTCTTCATAACTTTGGGGGATTCACTAATTTTTGTACTACAAACGTGACGTGCTGCTATTGCCATTTTAATTAACGCTTATGACACATATTCATTATTATGGACATTTTTCTGTATTTATAGGTCTCCCTTCGATTCCAGTAGTTGGTGAAATAATCACACCCACAAAGATATCACTGAATAAAACACTAACACTGCATTGTGACATCAGCACAGACATCAAAACCGAACTGACTGTGACCTGGTTTGTAAAGGAGGGAACAAGCCATGAATATGTCCCTGTAGAAGAGCACAAGAAGAAGACTGAGCTCAAGAAAGAGCAACGCTCTGATTCTGGACACCACTATAAAGCCTTGTTACAATTTGGTCCATTACACATGACACATCATGGGATTCAGTTTAAGTGTAAAGTAAATCACCCAAGTTTGGATCTCCCCATAGAAAGGACTACAGGACCGATCTTCATATCATGTGAGTATTGGACTTCTACCATGAACACAATCCACTAATACTTTAAGGCCCCTTTCACACAAGTGAGTTTCTCACATCTGACTCACAGAATCGGACAACACTGCTGTCAGTGTTATCCAATACATTCCAGAACTGTAAGGGTTACGTAGCATCATAAAACAATATGATGCTATTCGACCCCGTCAGTGCTAGGGAGGTCAGGACGGGAGCTGCCACATACACACGCAATGCACAGAACTCACTTGTCTGAAAGGGGCCTAAGGCAATGAGTAAACGTAGGTGTTTGGCTTTGGACTGTCTTGTGGATTCTGCACTGGAAATCTTCAATAAATATAAGCACAGTACATGTCAATGAAGTTATCAAAATCCAATTCCCATTGGAGGGTGGTTTTTATAGACAGACACCCAATGTACTGGCTAGTATCACCTGTTTGGTCTTTAGATGCCATTAGTGAGGAATGTCATCGATATGTAGTAGATAAACAGAAAACATTATAACTAAAGTTGCTATCACTTTTAAAATTACATTGGGGGAAGGTATCCTAATATAAAGCATTGAGGAAGATATCTGCAGCAGCCGGGTTTGGGGTGGTCTCCTCCCTGAGACGAGGCATAGGGCTGGCTTCTCCAGTCTCTTCCCTGAGACGAGGCATAGGGCTGGCTTCTCCAGTCTCCTCCCTGAGATGAGGCATAGGGCTGGCTTCTCCAGTCTCCTCCCTGAGATGAGCCATAGGGCTGGCTTCTCCAGACTCCTCCCTAGGGCGAGGCATAGGACTGGCTTCTCCAGTCTCCTCCCTAGGGCGAGGCATAGGACTGGCTTCTCCAGTCTCCTCCCTAGGACGAGGCATAGGACTGGCTTCTCCAGTCTCCTCCCTGAGACGAGGCATAGGACTGGCTTCTCCAGTCTCCTCCCTGAGACGAGGCATAGGACTGACTTCTCCAGTCTCCTCCTGGACAGAAAAAGGGTTTGATGCTGAGGAAAGGCCTGAGCCAGCTGTCCCTCTCTCTCAGAAGGCTGGTGCTCTGGTCAAAGGTTGAAGGTCCACGGTATGTAGCTCAGTAGTCCGGGTGGCTCCTTGGTCACAGGGCTGGTGACCCATGGTTTGTAGCTCAGCGTCCACATCCGAGCATCTTCTTCTGGTCTTTCATGTAGACTGGCAGAGTCTTATCTTCAAGAACTGTTCTATAAATGCAGAACACTAGGGGCTCTGACTGCTCTCCTTATATACAGTTTCTGGCTAGACTGGAACCTTCTAGTGAGGAGTGGAGAAACTAAGCACAAACAATTACAAAGTTACCACTCCTGTTTGTCATAGACTTACATAAGAGCTTCAATGATATTCAATGGCGACAACACAGCAGTTTTTCCAGACAACAAAGCTAAAACACGGCAGTCACAAGGTCAGTCTGTCTGGTTTTGGTGGTCAACAAGCCTGGCCTTTTCCCTCGAAAACATATTCTTCTTTAAACTCTAGGGTAACTGTGGAAAATTACCAGCTTCTCATTCAAAGTCCCAAAAGTCTCTCAGTATTCATTAACACTTTCCACAGTGCCTCAGAAATACAGTGCAAATGAACAGGATATATATCACAACATATATATATAAAATGCTGTTACACTATATTAAACAGTGCAAGTTAACCCGTTCTAGTGAAATAAATTAAGAAGCTTGTAACTTTGCATGGGGAAACAGGGGCAAATGTCTATTAATGTCCAGACTTCACAGTACCCCTGATCCAGGGTACTACAAATTCACATTAAAGAAAAAATTACAAAAACTTATTATGGGCCAGGGTAAGTACAATCTAACAATCAAAATAGCTAAAAAGCTATGAAAAAAGCCCTGTTTATGATCTTCCTATTAAGATATAACCTTTATACAGTTTTTCTTTTAAAATAAATTCCCCAAAGTAAACAAAAAAGGGTTTAAATTTG
The DNA here is from genome assembly GCA_900303285.1 of Rhinella marina. Lineage (NCBI taxonomy): Eukaryota > Metazoa > Chordata > Amphibia > Anura > Bufonidae > Rhinella > Rhinella marina. The sequence continues at coordinate 19,052 of ONZH01012914.1, forward strand.
ACTGTCCCTCTCCTCTACAGGTAGTCCTCGGGTTACAACGGTCTCGAGTTACAACGTTTCGGGGTTACCACGCATCTCCCATTTACTATGAAAAGCCTTATTTCGACTTACGCGGTTTTACGTCGTAACGCAGCGGCACAGCGGCGGAAGAATATTGTACTGTATGCGGTGCAGCGGCGGAGGAATACTGTACTGTACACCACTCTGGACTTGATAATTATGTAGGGTACTGTGTTAGGATAGGCTAAGTGCTTGGTAATACAGTACTGTACATGTATATGGTACAGTATGTACGTATGTTCCGACTTACATCGAAAATCGGTTTACGACGTCGCGTAGGAACGGATCAACGTCGTAAGTCGAGGACTACCTGTATATGCGCTTATTTCTAGTAGTGGGACATAAAGGAAGATCTCCTTAGAGGGCCCTGGAGGGGGAAAGGGTCGCCCCCGTAGCAACCACGGCACCCCGGGCACTGCAAGTATTCCGCCTGCTGGGATCACTAAGTAAACATTAATCAGGGAATATCAACCCATACTTTCCCTCCTGGCCCTATCCTTATTAAGGTCCTCTAATAGGGGAAAGCCACCAGATCTCCCTGTCAGGGATGATATCTAAATCCCTTTATGTTTGGGTGGAGCAAATATAAAGGGTGAGAAATCTCACCAGCTCCACACGAAAGGCAAGGGTATTGTGACTGTAACTATGTAATCCAGCTACCTTATCTTATGAAGCAACAGATACATTAAAATGTCCATGTGCAGAATCTGCAGAATGAAAAGCCACACCTTTCAGTTAAACACCTTTGTCAAAACCTGGCTATGTATAAAATGTGATGACCACAATATGCTGACTCCTCCTTTTCGACAATGTAAGCATATGAAACAAATCAAACAGAAATTGTGATAAGCTCCAAGCACTGATTAGACAGGAATAGGTTGCCATCAATCAAGATTTGGCCCAGAAGCTGATATCCATCATGAATGGAGAATGAAGTCTTGAAAAAGAAGGGTCAGCTCTGGAAATATTGGGGAGATTCATCAAACTGGTGTAAAGTAGAACTGGCTCAGTTGCTCAATCGGATTCCACCTGTCCTTTTCCAATGGAGCTATAAAAAATGAAAGGTGGTCTCTGATTGGTTGCTATGGGCAACTCAGCCAGTTCTACTTTACACCAGTTTGATAAATCTCCCCCATTAAGTCTTTTCATAAACTTGATGGACTTGTCAATAAAAGTTATAAAATGTATGAAATGTTATTGGACTTCAGTATAGAAACCTCTGACAAAAACGTCCAAAACCCTGAAGCAGCAAACCTTTTGGTAACCAAAATTTGACAACAAATGTAGAGATTAACTGATATACAGGACTGTCTTCATAAATTCCCACTGAAATGGTCAGAGGTTTATTCAGGCTCTCCTTACACTTAGACCTTCATATAAAATATTTTCTGACCCTGACACTGCAAGCGCATAGATGTCTTTTTCACTATTTTGCTTTTGGGAAGGATTTTACAGCTATTGATCCCGATAATAATACGGATGACCTATGGAGAAGGTTCCGCTTATCACCTTGAACCCAGCTTCATGAATGTTATTAAACTTATGTAACTGAAGACTTAAGAGTGTCTTAACTAAACTTGTGTAAATTTTTGTTAACCTGTCCCTATAGTTTATTAATGAGATTAGATTAAGATTAATTAGATTAAGGGATAGTTTATCTGATTTTTTAATACACATAGAGCCATTAACAATGAAGGTTGACTAAACAGTGTGCCGTGTGGTCGGACCTGTACACATGATGCTTAATGTATGTTATCACTTTTACCCTCAGTGACTCCGCAGATGGTGAAGCCGGTGAAGTTAACCCCCGGTGGATCAGACACAGTGATGTTCTCCATGACTTTATTAAAGTTTTACCCATCAAACATTAATATTACTTGGACTAAAAAACATAATAATGGCCGAATCTCTTCAACCACAAAACCAGTCCAGACGGAGGAGGAACAAACCTTTGATGCTACAAGTGAATGCACAGTTCCCTGGAAAGATTTCTGCTCTGGAGTGCGAGTGACTTGGCAGCATCAATCCCTGACATCTCCTCAGCATCACGACCTCCATGTAAAAGGTACAGTCCTAGGAGGACACTGATCATCACACTGATGGCCTAGTCACACACTGTATACTCTTGTATCCCCACCCTGACTCCATAGATAGTTCTCACCAGACTCCCATCATCTGCACGGTGAATGATTTTCCGTAAAGGTCTAATGGGAATAGTAATACATAAGGTAGAAGCAGAATTGGACTGGGCTGCCTAGGGCCTACTAGTAAAATTTATTTGGGGGGCTCACCATACGAATATCCAGATACTAAGTGCTCACACAGCAGCAGACAGCAGGGGTCCCTACAGCAACTTTGAAAAGGCAGGTCTCTGGGAAAGGAGGGCACTGGTTGTCCTTCCTCTGTACCTAGAAGTCATCTCAGCCATATAGGCTGGTTGAGGAGCTGTACACTGCCTATCTATGTGTAATGCCGTAAGTCTACTGTTACGTGTCACTTGGAGCCCACGTTGCTCTGGGGCCACCAGGAGAGTTACCTGTACCCTTGTGAGCCAGTCCAAGCCTGAGTAGGAGACTCAGTGAATTTTTATAAAACTTAACTAGAAGCACAGGGCACTCAAATGTCTGAGGCGTTTATCAGAAATTATAGCAATCTGTTTGGGTCTCATGTTCAGGATAATCAACACATTTTAACTCAGATCTAAATCCAATTTCTTGTGAATTGTCTGGTAATTTTCTCACTACTGTGCAGCATTGCACAGCAGAGAGCTACACCACAACCACACTGCTGCTAAACCATGGTAATACCGCATGCAAATACATATCCTGGCCACTGTGGGAAATAGTGTGATTACACTCTCTTTTTGAGCCATTATTAACACACGTAACATGACCAGAATGTGGTGCAATAGCAGTTAACGAAATGCAATTTGGAAGACAAAGTTATAATCCAGTTTAACTGAACGTCACCGCGAAACTACCTGGAAATATTCCGCAGTCCTGTGTAGCCAGTAGTAAGATGAAAGCTTCAAAAGTTATATGTGGAAGAGTCAATAAATGGTAAAGCTGTATAATAACAAGTGGCCTCCAGTAATATCCCTCATCGGTCGTGTTCTGTGACTTATTTCTAGATTTTTCCTGGCGTCCGGTCATCGAAGAAATAGAGAAACCCGTTTTCCATGAGAACAATGAGGCCAGATTACAGTTTAAAATCTCTCAGTACTTTCCAAATGATCTCACTGTGACCTGGATTATGAAGAAGAAGGGGAAAAGAAATATAAAGCTAACTGAGAAGACTACATCCACTGCAGAGAGACAGCCTGACAACACTTACAGCTGTACCGCCAGCCTAGTAGTCAGACCATCCATACAAGACCATGATGGAGCAGAGATCATCTGCAGAGCGGAGCATCCGAGCTCAGGACAATACATGGAGAAATCTACAGGACCAATACAAGTCTATGGTGAGTCCTCCACTAGTAATTACCAGGGAAAACCATAATGGAATCCATAACGGTGATGTGAACAAGCCCTTTGTTTGACACGACCGATCCCTCATGAAGCCATGCTGATATGGAGTTATTTGCTTATTTTCATTGAGGTACTCCAAGATAGCATCTCTTAGAAAACCCTCAAACAGTTTACCCACGAAAGACATTAAACTTACCGGCCTATAGTTTCCGGGCTCTGTTTTTGGACCCATTTTGAATATTAGCACCACATTTGCTATGCGTCAATCCTGTGGAACACTCCCTGTCAGTGTAGAGTCCTTAAATATCAGAAATAAGGGTCTGGGTCTGGCTATGACATTATTTAATTCTTTTAGGATCTGTATGCCATCTGGTCCCTGTGATTTGTCTATTTTAATCTTTAAGACACTGCTGTACCTCTTCCTGGGTCAGACAGGACACTTTTAATGGGGAATTAACTTTTATATTCTGCATTCCATCTCACAGTTTATTTTCCTCAGTGAATACAGTGGAGAAAAAATATTTAATAGTTTTGCTTTCTCCTCATCACTCTCTGCAACTCCCCCCTCATCACTCTGTAAAGGGCCGACACCTTCAGATTTATACTTTTTAGTATTTATATAACTGAAGAACATTTTAGGGTTAGTTTTACTCTCTTGGTCAATTAATCTCTCGGTCTCCAGTTTGGCTGCTTTTATTTGTCTTTTACATGTTCTATTTTTTTCCTTATAGTTTTTCAATGCTTCCTCACTCCCCTCCTGTTTTAGTGATTGTGTTGTTCTACCAGTTACGATATGTAGGTTGCTGTGTTCAGACAGTGCAGAGAACACTTATGTCTTCTGGTTTAGTATGGACATTTGCTGACATTATCGTGTTTTTATCACAGGTGAAGGCAACAAGAAGAAAAACAAGGAATAGAAGACAAAAGTCACATTTTCCAAACTCTGGGGGATTTACTATATTGGTTTTTTTTTTTTGCTTATTTCTTACATTCCTGCCAGCAGTGTAAGTGGGCAGGAGGGAGTGAGCCACGGCCAGGATCAAGGGTGAACAAGGGTGAAAGAACACAAGCCCCACAATTATTAGGAGGCAGGCACTCTTTTTTGGTGTATCTCACACTAGAGCAAAAAAATCAAAGGGATCTCATTCTGTGCATTTTCAGGATCAGCCCTCTTATGATTGTAATGTGACGTAAATCCTGCTGGTGTGCCATAACATTATAAGAATGAATACTTCTTTAACCTCTTTAGGGCCATGTAAAAGTACGGCACACTGTCCTGGAATTTAATCCTGCACTTTAAGGCTACACTTTTCGTGGGACTCATTGTAAAATGCCTATTCTTGTCAGCTAAATGGACAAGAATAGAACATGTGTTATCATTTCCAGCACAGCCACAGGGATACGGACAGCACAAACATGACATTCATTTTTTACATCCCCAGAGAAACGAATGGTCCCGTGTTCAAACTGAAAAAAATGCACCAGAACTACACAATTTTATTCCATTATACCCACAGTACAGAGAACCGACCGGTGTAGTCCTACGATTGGGCACAGGTATTTTTCTTCATAGCAGGGGTACACGTGGAGGGAGGCGACAAGCTTACATGTACAGGACAGTCAAACGTTACTGTCACTTAGAACTGGAAGCTGATAACACATTCCGTGTTTTATGCATAAATTGTGGTCAGCAACATTATTCTTTATGCAAAATCTGTGTCAAATGAATGCCAGTGAAGGATAGCACGCCTTGGAATCTGTCCTTCCTAGGCTAATATGGCATACGTGTACTGTATGTCACGTGTGAGGCACCAATCTCTCACGCCCCTACATAAAGGCCACAGATTGAACCTAGATTGCACTCCGACACAGCCTTTCATGCAACCTAACAAGCTGCCACCATCTGTGACATTTACATTAATATACTAATTAGGGGCTCATAGAAAACCCCACTCACCAGCAGGCTCACAGTTACACTAGCCACACAGTAACACTTAAAAATGGAGGTTACTGGGCTCATAGGGCACAAGGCAAAACCATTAAAGATGTGCTTTTATGTACAGTACAAAAATGACAAGAAATAAGAGCCATACATAAATGTGCACAAAACAGTTATTAAAATAAAAGGATAAAAACAGAAATGTTCTCACTGAACAAATTGTGTGATCAGAGTCCGTTCTGGTTCCGGGGACAGGAGGACGTGGAACACAACCCAATGCTGATCGGATCCCCAAATTGTGTCAAAGAAAGGGTCAAAACCCCTAATTTTTTTCCTCCATTGGCAGAGGATGGAGCTGAGAGGAGTCTCCCTCAATCCTTGGCTAAGCCTTCTGGGAAGACCTTCATTGTAGGTGCGTGCTCCACCGTAATCCCTCGGCTAGCAAGCATAAAATATTAATAAAACATGGCTTCCCATCGACACTAATGGATATTCAGGCCCCAACATGTTTTAATAACACATATTTCATCAGGCCGATTGTTCTAATACCAAATATGTCCGGTGTAGGTCCCGGAATGAGAGATTCTCAGTCCACGGGAATGATGACCATATTACATGGAATGCAATTATTACAATAATTAATATGTGAGTTGTACCAGAGACGAGTTATTGCTTATGATATATTTCCTTCATCTTCTGGTTCTCCAGTTGAAAAGCACCTAGATGTCTGCCGGGCCCCGGAGCCGTTACTCAATTACCATGAGGCTCCAGTGTCCGTCCAGGAAACCTCGTTACCAATACTTTGCTAGCAGGAGGAGGATAATCTGAATCCTACCAGAAGGTGTTAGTGTATTCTCCCCCACAGGTCCAGACTGCATGGCATCATACCGACAGTATTAAAGAAAGGCATAAAAACATATACAATCACACACAGATAATAAGCTAAAGGTTGTCCCTTCCTCACAATGTAACACATGTGTTTTACTGGATACTGGAACAATGTACTACACCATTCTGTACTTTTTTTGCTGCACAATGATACTGACATACTGATATAACCCTGTGAGCTACCCCGGTGTGCAGGCTAAACATATAAAGATGTCATGTAAACGACTTGTAACACTTATTTAGCGAAATATATTGGATATTACTAAAGTTATGATGCTTGAGAGGGGTTGTCCAAACCTGGCATGGCAAAAAGGGGACCTCTTACCATTTTATAGAAAAGGAGGAACTGAGCAGACTGATATACAGATTAGTGGGAAACATTCAGTATAAGTGTGTTTTATACATTTATATTCCTGCTCATTCTGGGCTTTAAAGTCGAGGAGGCGATGGACGGCTATCTCTGTATACACAGTCATAGAGGGCAGGCTGTCAGTCACTGATAGGACCTCCTCCTCATAGAGGGCAGGCTGTCAGTCACTGATAGGACCTCCTCCTCATAGAGGACAGGCTGTCATCACTGATAGGACCTCCTCCTCATAGAGGGCAGGCTGTCATCACTGATAGGACCTCCTCCTCATAGAGGGCCGGCTGTCATCACTGATAGGACCTCCTCCTCATAGAGGGAAGGCTGTCAGTCACTGATAGGACCTCCTCCTCATAGAGGGAAGGCTGTCAGTCACTGATAGGACCTCCTCCTCATAGAGGGAAGGCTGTCAGTCACTGATAGGACCTCCTCCTCATAGAGGACAGGCTGTCATCACTGATAGGACCTCCTCCTCATAGAGGGAAGGCTGTCATCACTGATAGGACCTCCTCCTCATAGAGGGAAGGCTGTCATCACTGATAGGACCTCCTCCTCATAGAGGGAAGGCTGTCATCACTGATAGGACCTCCTCCTCATAGAGGACAGGCTGTCATCACTGATAGGACCTCCTCCTCATAGAGGGAAGGCTGTCATCACTGATAGGACCTCCTCCTCATAGAGAGAAGTCTGTCAATCACTGATAGGACCTCCTCCTCATAGAGGGAAGGCTGTCAGTCACTGATAGGACCGTCTCCTCATAGAGGGCAGGCTGTCAGTCACTGATAGGACCTCCTCCTCATAGAGGGCAGGCTGTCAGTCACTGATAGGACCTCCTCCTCATAGAGGGAAGGCTGTCAATCACTGATAGGACCTCCTCCTCATAGAGAGCAGGCTGTCAATCACTGATAGGACCTCCTCCTCATAGAGGGAAGACTGTCAGTCACTGATAGGACCTCCTCCTCATAGAGGGTAGGTTGTCAATCACGGATAGGACCTCCTCCTCATAGAGGACAGGCTGTCAATCACTGATACGACCTCCTCCTCTTAGAGAGTAGGCTGTCAATCACTGATAGGACCTCCTCTTCATAGAGGGCAGGCTGTCAGTCACTGATAGGACCTCCTCCTCATAGAGGGCAGGCTGTCAGTCACTTGATAGGACCTCCTCCTCATAGAGGGAAGGCTGTCAGTCACTGATAGGACTCCTCCTCATAGAGGGAAGGCTGTCATCACTGATAGGACCTCCTCCTCATAGAGGGAAGGCTGTCAGTCACTGATTAGGACCTCCTCCTCATGATGAGGGAAGGCTGTCAATCACTGATAGGACCTCCTCCTCATAGAGAGCAGGCTGTCAATCACTGATAGGACCATCTCCTCATAGAGGGAAGGCTGTCAGTCACTGATAAGACCATCTCCTCATAGAGGGAAGGCTGGTCAGTCCACTGATAGGACCTCCTCCTCATAGAGGGAAGGCTGTCATCACTGATAGGACCTCCTCCTCATAGAGGGAAGGCTGTCAGTCACTGATAGACCTCCTCCTCATAGAGGGAAGGCTGTCAGTCACTGATAGGACCTCCTCCTCATAGAGGGAAGGCTGTCATCACTGATAGGACCTCTCCTCTCATAGAGGGAAGGCTGTCAATCACTGATAGGACCTCCTCCTCATAGAGGGAAGGCTGTCAATCACTGATAGGACCTCCTCCTCATAGAGGGAAGGCTGTCAGTCACTGATAGGACCTCCTCCTCATAGAGGGAAGGCTGTCAATCACTGATAGGACCTCCTCCTCATAGAGGAAGGCTGTCAGTCACTGATAGGACCTCCTCCTCATAGAGGGAAGGCTGTCAATCACTGATAGGACCTCCTCCTCATAGAGGGAAGGCTGTCAATCACTGATAGGACCTCCTCCTCATAGAGGGAAGGCTGTCAATCACTGATAGGACCTCCTCCTCATAGAGGGAAGGCTGTCAATCACTGATAGGACCTCCTCCTCATAGAGGGAAGGCTGTCAATCACTGATAGGACCTCCTCCTCATAGAGGAAGGCTGTCAATCACTGATAGACCTCCTCCTCTTAGAGAGTAGGCTGTCAATCACTGATAGGACCTCCTCTTCATAGAGGGCAGGCTGTCAGTCACTGATAGGACCTCCTCCTCATAGAGGGAAGGCTGTCAGTCACTGATAGGACCTCCTCCTCATAGAGGGAAGGCTGTCATCACTGATAGGACCTCCTCCTCATAGAGGGAAGGCTGTCAGTCACTGATAGGACCTCCTCCTCATAGAGGGAAGGCTGTCAGTCACTGATAGGACCATCTCCTCATAGAGGGAAGGCTGTCAATCACTGATAAGACCTCCTCTTCATAGAGGGCAGGCTGTCAATCACTGATAGGACCTCCTCCTCATAGACAGCAGGCTGTCAATCACTGATAGGACCATCTCCTCATAGAGGGAAGGCTGTCAGTCACTGATAGGACCTCCTCCCTCATAGAGGGCAGGCTGTCAGTCACTGATAGGACCTCCTCCTTCATAGTAGGAAGGCTGTCAGGTCACTGATAGGACCATCTCCTCATAGAAGGAAGGCTGTCAGTCACTGATAGGACCTTCTCCTCATAGAGGGCAGGCTGTCAGTCACTGATAGGACCATCTCCTCATAGTAGGAAGGCTGTCAGTCACTGATAGGACCATCTCCTCATAGAGGGCAGGCTGTCAGTCACTGATAGGACCTCCTCCTCATAGTAGGAAGGCTGTCAGTCACTGATAGGACCATCTCCTCATAGAAGGAAGGCTGTCAGTCACTGATAGGACCTTCTCCTCATAGAGGGCAGGCTGTCAGTCACTGATAGGACCATCTCCTCATAGTAGGAAGGCTGTCAGTCACTGATAGGACCATCTCCTCATAGAGGGAAGGCTGTCAGTCACTGATAGGACCATCTCCTCATAGAGGGAAGGCTGTCAGTCACTGATAGGACCTTCTCCTCATAGAGGGCAGGCTGTCAGTCACTGATAGGACCTCCTCCTCATAGAGGGCAGGCTGTCAGTCACTGATAGGACCTTCTCCTCATAGAGGGAAGGCTGTCAATCACTAATAGGACTGTCTCCTTGACTTGGGATCCAAGAATGAGCAGGAATTTAAATGTACAAAATACAAATTTTACTGATTTTTTTCCCACAAAACTATATATCATCTGATCAGCTCCTCTATAACATGCTGCCTGTAGACACCATGTTCAATGTGACAGCTTCCCCGTAAGCTGTTTTCATAGCTTCCATTCACTGCTATAGGAATTACACATACAGCGGAGCACCGACTCCAACTCAGACACCCCATCAATCAGCTGTTTGAAGAGACTATAGCGCTTGTACTCTTCACTGTTTACCTGCTCAATGTCGACATTGCAGTTTAATTACATTAAAATGAATGAGACGGAGTAGTTGTAGTTACGCTGCACGGCCACTGCAATATTGATGACATGCTGGTAAACAGTGAAGAGAATGCAGCTGATCGTCAGGAGTGCTGAGAGTCGGGCCCCCACCAATATATTGATATCCTGAGGATAGTTCATATATACGGAAAACCTGACACCCCCTTTAAGGATGCACCTTGTGAAGACATCAGCTTATATATTTATTCTGTATGTTTATTAGAATGTATAACAAACTCAATATGAACAATAAATTGAAAATGAACCTGTAGGTGTCTCTTGTGTATACAATATTAATCCTAGAACACATCACTGCAGAGTGAATGCCATGTCTAATAAGAACATTCAGTTCAGTTCAAAATTGACTTTTATAGACTTTGAACAGAATAGAAAAAGAGAAAAGCAATATAAAAAGTATTTTGTTATAAAATTTATGGCCATTGGATTATGCACAAAAACTTAAAAAAGCTGTCACTCAGGATCCAAACGCTCAGTTGTTATAGGGCTTTTCATTTTGTGTTAATAATCACAATGAAGCTGTTTATTTCTATAGGCAAAGTGCATCATGCTGGTTTCTCAGATTTCACTCAGGGTCACATGACCTGTGATGTCAGCTTTTCTGCCTGCTCTCCTCATATTCGTGCACAAGCAGATAAGAGTCTGTACACAAGACGTCATGGTGCTGGCCACGCCCCCTGCATTGTGCTGGCCACGCCCTTCTGCTCTGCTGGCTCCTGTTCTCTGCTCTCTCCCTGGATTATTCAGATAAAATATTAACCCCTTCAGCCAGAACATACACGGGGCTTCAAGACTTTACAACAGTAGCTACAGGCAATGAACACACACAAGGCAATGAACACACACAAGGGCACAAGGCTTTACAACAGTAGCTACAGGGAATGAACACACACAAGGCAATGAACACACACATGGGCACAAGGCTTTACAACAGTAGCTACAGGCAATGAAGAGACATAGGATCTGCCTTCCTAATCCTGTAGACACAGAGCTGACAGTTGAGGAGATCTGCAGAGTATTGCACAAGAAAGATAGGGGAACATTCCTGTGTGTATCAGTATGTCATTGTACAGCTGGGACTTGTAGTCCTACACATACAACATGCTGCTGAGTATCCCAGCAGTCAGACATGTCACTCAGCACTTGTATTCACTCCCTTTTCAGAGCAGGGGGAGGGGCAGAGATTGTTGCTACTGCATGTAAACAATTTTTTTCCTAAAACTTGCTTAACTTAGTTATATATTGCTGCCCATCAGATTTACATTGCTATATATTTTTTTTCACAACTCGGACAACCCCTTTAAGTATAAATTATGAGAGATCCACGTATTGTGGCCCTAACGTGGATGCCAAAGTGAACTCAATGTACTTCTGTGTGAAGGCAGCTCATATATATGGCAGGCATATCGTTTTATTTGTACTAAATCCTGTCAGAATCCGTGTCCATTTTTGATGTGAATGTGTCCATTCGTGCATCAGTAAAAAAAAAAAAAATCATAGAGACATGCACTACTTTGGTCCATGATACAGACCACCCTTTGAAGTCTATGGGTCCATGAAAATCACAGACACAACATGGAAGACTGATAGGAGATGCTCTGGAAATTAATTTTCAGATGAGCAGCATCCACGGATTACGGATTACACACGGACCACAAACGCGGATCTTTCACGTACATTTTCATGGATGACACACAGGTGTTTTTTTTTCATGGATCTAAAACTGACATAGAAATGTGGACAAGGCATGAAGCAGATGAATCTCTTGGCATCTATCGTCCATTAACTAGAATATTCCTTATTCCTTTTCTAGTTAAAGGGGTTGTCCGAGTTATTTTTTTGTTCTTTATATGTTTCTAACTTGTCAGGTATAACAACTTTCCCATATACTTTGTGTTTCTAAAGCTGCTGGTTTCTCAGAGTTGACTGAGGGTCACATGACCTGTGATGTCACCTTATCTCCCTGGTCTATGATGTTTCGTTCACAAGCCTCAGAGTTCAGATAACACTCTGTACATGAGAGGTCACTGGCCACGCCCCCTTTCTTTGCCGGGCTCCTGCTATCTGCTCTCTCCCTGGTTTCCTTCAGATAAAACATTAACCCCTTCAGCCAGAACACACTGAGGGCTCAAGGCTTTACAACAAACAGCAGCTGCAGCAGTGAGAGGAGACAAATGCTGGGCACAAGAGCTGCAGAGGAATTGTATTGTACGAGAACAGGTAGGGAGAATTTCCTGTGTGTATTAGCAGTGTCATTGTACAGCTGGGACTTGTAGTCCTACACATACAACATGCTGCTGAGTATTCCAGCAGGCAGACATGTCACTCAGCACTTGTATTCATTCCCTTTGCAGAGAAGGGGGAGAAGGGGGAGGGGCAGAGATTGTTATTACTGCATGTAAACAAAGACCAGAAGAGAACCAGGGAAATTAGGAAATATGGATTTTTTTTGCCTAAAACTTGCTTAACTTAGTTATATATTGCTGCCCATCAGATTTACAGTGCTATATATTTTTTGTCATAACTCGGACAACGCCTTTAAATATTTGCTTATTCAATAAAGAAATAACATGTACTGTACATTGAAAGCATAAACAAAGTAACAAAAACATCAAGCCAGCCAATCTGTTACGGCCAGTTTAACTGATGTAGGATATGTGATAGGATGTTACATATAGCTTCTAGAATGATAATATTATAACACTAACATTTCAAACTGTGCCATTCATACAGTAGTAACCACAAAACTGAAATCATGGAGTGAGGTGTATCTATAACAGGTGGAAGACGTCTACAGCCCATGAATGAAAAGATAATATACAGAGAGTCAATCAACGAGAACCTGAAGGACGCATGGATCAGACTACCAAGGGAACCATAGTCACTTAAAACGGTCATAGGACATTTGTTCTACCCTATCTAGCCATTGTTTTTTAGTCAGTGGCTCAGTGCTCAGACATTTAGCAGATATTAATAGTTTTGGTGCCGTAAGATACGTCAGGAGAAAACGATTACAAGGGCTGAAAGAAGGTGAGTCCAGCCACATAAGAATTGTTTATTTTGATTGGCCAACGAGTGACCCACACATTTGGCGTATAGTGTCCCTCATCTCCTTCCAAAAGCTTTTGATCCCAGCGCACCCCCACCATATATCCTTTCTGCATCACCAGCATAAGTCAGTGGGACTAAGACCTTGAGAAAAGAGTAAGGCAGTAGTTTTATACCACCAGGTGAGATTTAATAGGAGTTCTCCTGTGTGGTGAAACTACGACTCCCAGAATGTTCCATTCATTTCTATGGAGTTCTGAGAACAGCCAAGCAAGTTTACTTGGGAGTCTTAGTTTTACCACAGCTGGAGAGCCGGATGTTAGCCATCACAGCCCTAGGAGATCCCCCAGATCTCACCTAGATGGAATCTCGCCATCTCTCAAAAGCGAAAAGAGAAATACCCCCAAACAGGTCCAAAACTCTGCCGGATCCACAGTACGTGTGAATGGAACAAGGCGGGGGAGATGTTTAGAGTTAGGAGGGAAGAGAAGAGAGCAAATAGGGGAGAACTACACTGCTATTCCAGAAACAAAATAAACCTTTAGTAAGGAGGTTAAATATAATACCCAAAATCTGCATGGACATACCTACCCATAACATAATGAAATGAAGCCTCCAGAAGAGAGTGTTCTAGCACAACTGTCTGTCTGGTAATATCCAGCTATCTACTGTATTCATCCAGATAACAACATAGTATCTCTAAAAATCCAGAAGGCCAAACCCCTGGCACCTCTGAGGTGGGTCAGGCAGTGATATGCTATTCTAGGACGGGATCTACCTCACAAAAATCTGGAAAACATCCATTTTTACGTTTGTAACAATGGTGTTGAGGAGATACCCAGGAGACATCACCACATCCTTACTGGGGCATGGTCAGATACAGTTATACAGCCCATATCAGCTCCGAGCACCGAAGGCAATAAAACCTGAGATAATCAAGTCATTGATGACTATCATGGGCCTGCGAATAAAAGATATAATCCCTATCACTCGGATGTAACTCTCTACATACATCAACGTCAAAAGAGTTTGGAGCCGCCTCAGATGTTAGAACAAAAGCTCCGAGCAAGAGGTACAAGAGTCCTGCAGGGGACTCATAGTGATATTGAGGTCACCCCCCCACTACTACAGTTCCCTCACCAAACGTCTGAAACTTATGGAGCATGGACATAATCCATGCGACTTGTCTGGTATTGGGTGCATAGATATTTGCAATAGAAAGTAGTGTTAAACCAATATGACCCTTAAGAAATCTGTCTGCAGCGATCTGAACAAGAAGTAGAGCCCCTTCCTAAAAGCAATTCTGCGTTTCCTGGAAAAATACAATCATGGACTGCTCCATTTTTTTATGGCTAATAAATCAGCCATAATCATCGAATAGAAGGGGTGTGCACAGAGAAACACCTGAACTACATCCTATGACCCTGCAGAAACTGACCCTGACTAACCTCAGATAGAAATTAAAAAGTGCTTATAGTGTCGCACAACTTGAGGATCTGAGGCAGATGGGTGGTTACAAAAACGGAAACCCAAACCATCGCCAACTACATACCGCGGGGATGAAGGGATTACTGGGAAGGGTACAGAAAGGTAGTCAAATAAACCTGGACAGGCATAGTGCTTCATAATGCCTGAAGCAATAGAGACAACCACAAAAGAGTCCTCAAAAGTCCCAACCTAGAAGAATAAACATGGTTAGGCAAAGTGCTAAACACTGATGATATAAGAGATGGGAGAGTCGGCATCTCACCCAAAACCTGAGCAAGTCAAAGCAGCATAGGAAAGGAGAAATCCCAATATGGGAGTCAGGGTGCGTCTTCCATCATCACTAGTCTTTGTGGATGGGGTGAGCGGTGATTGTAAGAAACCAGGTGCCACTTCTCTGGTAGCATTAATACTAAATAGGTGTCCGGTAGTGATGAGCGAGCATGCTCGGCCGAACTCACTGTTCGACTGAGCATGCCTACGCTCGGGTCCGCTCGGTGTTCGGCCGAACACCGAGTGTACTCGAGTGCAATGCTCGAGTCCCCTCCCCGCACCAAGACGAATCCGTCATGACCCCAATGCAAGTCAATGGGGATGGATCTGTTTGGTGTGACACACTAGTAAACTGATCCATCCTCCATTGACTTTCAATGGAGTTCATGACGGATCCATATTTACCTTTCCCAGCTGTTCCCTCCTCCCTCCAGCAGGTGGCGCTGTGGTAAAACTTTCCACTCTGCGCCTCGTCTTTCCTGCTGGAACAGGTCGGGAGCTGCCAGGGAAGGTAAGTATGTCTTTGTGTATGTGTCTGTGTTTTTTTTTTTGCTTTTTTTTGGGACCCCTTTTAAACCAGGCACCCCCCACCGTAGTCCCATAGACTTCAATTATGCTCGGCCGAGCACTTGAGCACCCGAGCACCTGTGTGCTCGATCTTCATTAGTGTCCGGATATGCAGAAAGAAGTTGGTGATCTGTGCTGGACTGAGAAAGAGAACAAATCCAGCCAGAGGAGACATCACCTGTAAGTCACTGAGTGTGGGCCTACACGGGATTATTACTGGGTCATGGTGTAGCGGTATTAGTTGGCCTTTATAAACTGTTATTATTGGCAATGTTGGCCACGTATTCTGTAATATGTACTTTATTGTGTTATGTACGTGATTAACCAACACGCCCCCCCCCCCCCCCCCTTTCCACTGAGAAGATGTATTTTATGAAACTGGTCCCTGATGTGACCACTTCTTTAAAGGGACTGTGGCAGCCCTGACAAGGATTATGAAGTGACTATAATGGGGTCCAGTAGGTTTCCGCTCAGAGGATTGTTTTTGAAGCGGAGACAAAAGTCCTGCCTGCACAAGGGTCTGTGGGGTCCGTAGGCTCTGTTCGGCTCAATTATGTCCCGAATCCGTCCTTTCCGTTCTCCTGGTCCTATAACGGAGCAGGAGAATGGAAAGGCTTAACGGTGATGTGAACGAGCCCTAAGCCTCATATTCCCTCAGTACATCTTCTAGGCAAGAATTAGAAATTCATAAAAGAGCAATACTGATCAGCTACTGATGTGATGTGGATGACCTACTGACGTGTGCCAATGAATTTATATTTTATTGTCTGTTTTCTGGTCATAAAAGGGATTAAATTAAAGTATGCCAGCCCCAATTCTTAGAGAAAAAGAAGGTCACCACATATTAAAAAAATGTAGAGTCATGTCTTAAGGTTACCCGTCCCCTCCCCTTCATCACTCCTACCCCCTCCCTTGGTTGAACTTGATGGACATGTGTCTTTTTTCAACCGTATTAACTATGTAACTATGCTGAATATTTCATATACACAGCATATTATACACCATGTGAATAGACAGGCTCTGTATGTGGCATCTCCACACAGTGATATGGCTGCATGTAGAAATAAGGATTACATTTAGTAGGGAAACTTACAGTGTACAAGACACATCACTGTACAGCCATGTCTCCTGAAGCTCAGTGCACCCTTATCATGCAGGGGCAGAAAGGAGTATTTTAGGATTTCTTTAAGAATTACGCATATGGTTTAGTATGTGGGAGTACAGTGCTGACATTTACCCCAGTCGTTGTCCTGGAACATAATGGGTTGAGATCTTAGGACTGGAGTCCTGAGGGGGACACTTGATATTGGATGTGTTTTTGACGAGGCATCATTAGTTATTTTCTTCCTCTAGATTTTCCTGAAGGTGTAACGGGTCCAGAATATTACGCTCACACTAGACAACATTACAGTTATACAGTGCTGGCTGATACACCAGTATTACACAGCGCAGCGTTCTACCCGCCGAGCAGTCACATCCTCCCACGTTTCATGTATTCTCTCTCATTATGGCTATAGAAAGCATGTCTATTACATGGGGCTGCATCCCTGCACCACTCACATCTTTCATATGTGGTCTGCCAGCCCCGGTAGGAGGAGACACAGCTATGTAACTGGCTGTGATGTGACTGACAATCGTGTGTAGTACGAGGCCCTGGTCCTTTATTTCCAGTTACCATGTCTTCCCTGCTCTTCATCCTGCTGCCGCTGGTGACAGTTGTGTGTGAGTATGACATTACTGACGGAGGGGCATCCATTCTGCAGACCACCGCAGCTGCAGATCTCTGTTACAGCATTTGTCCTTGTGATGCTTTGCATGCAGACGGTTCTCACAATGAACTGGAGTGTCAGCAGCATTTCCCAGCCACAGCCTGATTATCACACAATGTGTATAACTGCTGTGCAGCCAAGCATACCCGTACCTGTCATGTTGTGTACAGCTCCAGTTCATACTGGGCTGAGAACATATGACAGACCTGACCCTATGGACCATACGTATCTGTCTTGTTGTGTACAGCTCCAGTTCATACTGGGCTGAGGACATACGACAGACCTGACCCTATGGACCATACCTATCTGTCTTGTTGTGTACAGCTCCAGTTCATACTGGGCTGAGGACATACGACAGACCTGACCCTATGGACCATACGTATCTGTCTTGTTGTGTACAGCTCCAGTTCATACTGGGCTGAGGACATACGACAGACCTGACCCTATGGACCATACCTATCTGTCTTGTTGTGTACAGCTCCAGTTCATACTGGGCTGAGGACATATGACAGACCTGAAACTATGGACCATACGTATCTGTCTTGTTGTGTACGGCTCCAGTTCATACTGGGCAGGTCTGAGAACATACGATAGACCTGAAACTATGGACCATACCTATCTGTCATGTTGTGTACGGCTCCAGTTCATACGCGGCAGGCCTGAGGACATACGACAGACCTGACCCTATGGACAACCTGTATACTATTGTAGTAATTATATGGTTGTGTACTCATTGGCTGATGTTTAGTTTATGATTAATTATAATTAAATGACTTATCAATTAATAATAACCCATATTTAGTAGAAAATATGTTATATTACATTTTATGATATGCTATATTACATTCACAAGCAGAAATCCATGAACCTGCTACAGAAACAACCTGATGTATAAGAACATGAATGTCAATTTATTCATTAATTTCTAGGGAGAATAAAAGAGGAACATCGCAATGAGAAAGGATGTTTTCCAGCACAAGAAAACACATTACTCATAACTTTGTGGAAGTGTAATAAAATCCATCAGGATGACGTTATAAAACAAGGCACTTCAGAAGTGCTCTACGTCCTCACTTATGTTTTAAGACTCCGTTCTGATGGATTTTAATATAAATCAATAAGGTTTTGAATATTAATCTTCCCAGACGCTGTATAAAAGCCTTTCCTATGGTTTCTCTATGCACAAGTCTAGGTATAAATGCTTCAGGTTTATTTTCTGCAGAAGAATGTCCTTCCTGACACAGACGCTGATGTCCTCAGAGTAAGGCCCCATTCACACCACCGCAAAATTGCGGAATAGAAGCTAGCTCCGTGCCGCGGCTCCTTTGAAGCATGTCCTATACTTGTCCATGCGCACGGACAAGTATAGGCATTTTGAATATGGTCACCCGGCGTGTGTTCCGAGCCACTTTTTGGGGGGGTTTTATGGTCTTTATTGTACAATATAAGTGACGTGATAACTATTCTGTAGGACAGTATGATTACTGTATATCAGTACCAAATTTATACAGAGTTTTTACGATTCTCCACTTCTGGAGAATTTGTCACCATTTATTTTTGTGTTACCTCGTGTTAACCCTTATTTTAATCATTCATTTTTACCTTTCTCTTGGCGGAGCTGTGTGACAGACAGTTCTTTTATTTATGGGATGAGTTGTAGTTTTCATTGGTGCCATTTTGCTATTTTTATTGTGTTTTAAAAACAAAAAACAGCATTTTTTATTATGTTCACCAATCATTTTGTTTTACGGCTCATTACAGACACAGTGACACCATTTAGGTATAGGGTGTTTTAAATTTCTTTACATAATTAAATGTGATTGTGAGAAAAAAAATTACTTGAATTTTCTTTTTTCATTTTCCAAGCACTATTTTTTTAAGTTTTACCTTAGTCTGAGTAAAGGACATGAACATGCAATCCACATGGCAACACTTCCATGGCTGGCTCTCAGACCTCAGGCTGCCATAGCAACCCCTCAGAAACCCCACAGAATTTAAACTGAATTCACTGTAGTGGTTCTTACAGCAATTGGTCTGTGTCTCGCAGGTGCTCAGTTACGGATCACCACCTCCACTGCACCCACTGTTTCTGAGACTGGAAGCACAGCTGTCTTGCAATGTCTGTTTTCTTTGGGTGTGACCCCAGTGGATCCCGCCCAGGTGCATGTTTTTTGGAAGCATGAGGGAAAGAAAGTGTTATCATACGTTGAGAGAATCACTGCTTTTAGACCTGGAGCACATATCTCTGAAGAGGAGCTTGCAAAAGGAGATGCATCCCTATCTCTATCTAATGTCACACAGGAAGATGCAGGTTTGTACACCTGTAGTATCCGACTGGGATCCGAACAGGTGACACAGAGCGTGAACCTGATGGTTACTGGTAAGTGTTCCGTCCTGATGTAACTTAAAGGCTATGTAAGCCTTTGGAGTCAATTTTTTTATGATTGCATTTAACTTATTTTTGGGTAAAATCATATTTTCAATTGGTCTTTATTAAAAATATTGAGCTGCTCAGTCACAAAGAGTTAACTGTTTGTCTAGCTGGGTGACTACTTTCATTTTCACTTTGTGCCAGTCATCTAATTACCCTTATCTGTAAACTACTGAGAGGTCATACACACTTATTTAAGCCACATTCTTATCAGTAAGGATTGAGCTTTAATGAGTGTTTACGATGCGAGAAAGCAGAGATAAGGAGTCTGTCTGCTCCTCAGATGATGGAATTGAGAAAAAATCCACAGGCAGCTAGTACAGCTTCTCAGCTCTGTACACAAAAAAGGATTCCATATTGTTAATAAAGACCAATTGAAAAAGTGATTTTAGGTTAAAATAAGTATAATGCAATAATAAAAAAAATATTGCCCCTAAAGGTGTCCATAGCCTTTAAACTAATGTGATGTGCCACCGGTAACTCACAGAAATGGATACGATACTTCATACATCTTTGTATTTTGGTAAATAATTAATCGCAGATGGTAGTTATCAGGTACCGCAATGGGGTCCAAAGTTGCCCCATTTATTCACTTGGTAAAATTTGGACTTCATGTAGACACAGTGAACAGTAGTTGGATGGCCTCATCAAAATAAGTATGTGTCGTAGATGTTAATGTCATTATTTGGAATAACAGATTTACTTAATGTACAATAACGCAGAATTACTGTGTTTTTGCAGCTGTGAACACTGTGCCCTCATTGAGCACTGCATTTTTTTTTTTACTTTTTTTTTTAGGACAGGGAATGCTTCAGTGCCTTGTCACATGACAAAAACTTGAGTGGCGACTGTAACAACATAGATAATGGCCACATAACCACCAATGTAAAAATGAAAAATGGACCAGTCAGTGATGAGGTACATTCACAGTGGGGTTTACAGGGATACACGGTTTAATCTGACAACCTATGGTCAATTTATAATCCTCAGGGTTATAGGTTGTATCCCAATGGCCTCTATATAATGTGAGCGGTTAGTTCAAAGAGACCCTAGATTAGCACAGAAGAAGAATATGGGTCCAACACACAAACAACGATAACACTGATATCAGAGGATCAGAGCATTGACCTGAACCTTCTGCAAAAGAAAATATAAGAAGCACAAGGCCAAGATCAAGATGTCATCACCATTTAACAGTTCATTTCCAGAACCGCCTTTAAACATGGTGTTTTCTGTTCTTTTCCCTACTTTTCTATTCTTGCCCATTATTGCTGACATATTCCTAGGCCTTTAGTACAGACTTATCCCCTGCTTCCTGGGATTTCGATGGTGTATTAAAGCTACCAGTTTTTGTATCGTGTGCATTACATTCAACATCTGTTCTGGTGCAGGATTAATAACCACTCACATATTGTATTTGCATTATGCTGAATACCTTTTCTGTAGAAAGGAAAAAGGAAATGGTGGCATGTCCACGGCCAGTAAAACCCCTACGAGGTCTAAGTGGGTTATACACGCCTGCACCTATACATAAGGCTAAAGCAATAGTGAAGGAGATGTATTTACTCATCGGCCTTTATAGAGAGTTCTGATTTTCTGTTTTGGAGGCACTGCGGACGTGTTCATACATTTTACTTATATACCCGGTGCCTATGCTTGAAGACACAATCTTTTACTAACTCTCAAGTGACTCTTCTTCGTTATTCTGTATATCAGTATTATTTCATTATCTCTTCAGAATTCCGTTACATAAGCCTTGAAGGAACTACGGTCATTATGAACAAATCTAATGAGTTACGCTGCTCAGCACATAATCTGACATCTCCAGAAGTTACCTTCACGTGGATGAGAGATGGAGTGGTCCTCAGCACCTCCACCCCACATCTGGTAGAAGGTAGTCCTAGTCAAGGCTTTAAGGTTCAAGGTTCCTTCTGCTTTACTCCTGTCCTCGGGGATGACAAGGCTTACTATTCATGTCAAGTTGTGCAAGAGATATTCCCTCCACTCAAGAAAACATTTCAACTTTCCATCGGAGGTAAGAATATATTACAAATATTTCTGGATGAAACGGTAATAATATAATCACCAGGTAGCCACAACACCAGTGACTAAAAAAAAGTTTCAATGATTCCTTTATAGTTTTGCTTTTTTGGGTCCAATTCTGGTTTGTGGACAAAACAACTGAATCAAAAACCGCAATAAAAACTGCATATGTGACTTCAGCCTGAAAGAGATTGTCATTTATGACATCATGTTTGGCCAGTGGAGGTTCAACCATTAGGAAGCATCCATCCTTAAGAATGGGGATGTCTTACGAGCGTAGGCTGTGTGAGCATGGCTGCCCTCTGTGAAATGGTATAGAAGTGCACTCCACTGCTCTCATCTCTCTCGAGTTCAATGAGGAGCGACTACACATCTTAAGTAAACCTCTTTGGGGTAAATGTGTATGCGTATATGTAAATGTACGTCCATCTTTCCCTGCTGGTTCAGTGCCTGCTAAGAAATCTCTTGTATTGTGGGAAGCATAGACTATATATGAGGAAATGTATAATTAAGTCTGATCTATGTGAATGGAACGGTTGTGGTGCGTGTGAATATACCTCAATGGTGTCCATACACATTTATTAGCTGTTAGTTGAACAACTGACCGACATCTATCTCTACCATATCCTTCGGTTGAACGTGTATTCAGTGGGGTGTGGGAGAAAGCTGCTGCAGACACCTGTGGTGGTAAAAATATTCACCTTGTTTGATCCTTCTCTCCTCCGACATGATGTCAGGGGGAGTCAGTAGCAAATTTATTACAGAATTTGTTAAAAATACAATGCAGGACTTTTTCCTTTGCTAAAAAAAGCGTTCTCCCCAACGGATCCCATTATAGTTGATGGGTCCGTTCAACTCCATCAGTTATGTGACTTCCATTATTCTTGTTACTCTGATCTTGTAAAAATTCCATGAAATGGAAATGTCTTAAATGTACTCTTTGGCATTTCTGATTTTCTATAGAAATCAAGAGAAAATGCTTGAAAATAAAGCTATTCCTAGAGAATAATGTACTTAAAACAACAAAAACACACAGTGGACCCAAAAAGTGCAGCACAAGTGAGAAAAAATACCACAAAAACAGACTGTCTAGTGTTATAAAATTGGCTTTCAGCTACCATCTGTTTGTAGCTTTTTTATTTAAATACCATGACAAAAAACACCTGGAATATGACACAAAAAATGCATAATTTTTTCCTAAAAACGCAATGTATGATACCACTCTAAGGCTCCATTCACACGTCCTGTTTTTCTTTCCTGATTCGATCCTGATTTTTTCAGGACCCATTGAAATGAATGGATCCAGATCAGGATCAGGATCGAATCAGGAAAGAAAAACAGGACGTGTGAATGGAGCCTGAAGGTCACTTTCTCCTTACAGTATTTGGTCAGTATTTTACATCAGTATTTGTAAGCCAAACCCAGCAGAGGCGTCTGCAGAGTAAAAACGGAAATGTTCAGTGCTCTTCTGTACTGGTTCCAAATACCCAAGCAAAATACTTCCCCAACTGAAATTCCCTATGGAATGTGCATGCAGGGCTGGCAATACTATAGGAATTCACCATGAAGACATAATTAGAGTCTAATCACCTTTCTAGTCAAATAGTTTATTTGCAAGTTTCATTTTCACGAGTGCACATTTTATTCATTTTCCAGTTCAACCAGAAGTCTTCTTCTACCTCTCAAGCCAAGGGCAAAAGAACTCATCTGTAATCTGCCTGGTGTCAGGTTTTTATCCTGATGATCTGAACCTTTCCATGAAAAGAGGCGGAGAGCTCTTAGGATGTAAAATCAATAAATGGAGGAACGCCAATGGCACCTACTCATTAGAAGCCACTTATCGGACCAATGTGACGTATACGGATAACAAAGTTGACTACACTTGTACTGTCCACCATCCCTCTATCCCAGAGGGTACAACAGAGAGACTGACCTTTCTGGGTGAGTTTACTATGTTTTATCTATTGGAATTAAACACTATAATTTACCGGATACATGTGTAATCGCACCTCGTAGTGCGTTAGTAAACTAAAGATGTTATTTGACCATTGACTTAATGTGCAGTGGATTACGGATGCAGGCTGGGTTACTAATTTATTGTCTATTCTTGCAGTCGATGCTTATATACCAAAAGCGTTGTGGATTTCAGCCTCTTGTGGATTGTTACTGGTAACGGTCATTCACATTTTTTGCAGACATGGTAAGATATAATTTAATATTCTCTAAAAATATTTTCAAAATTGTCTAGGTTCACTTGTCACCTGCATGTGTTGGATTACACCAGCTATTGGGACAAACCACAACGTCTATGTAGACAACTAGAAGAATTACATTTTAGCTCAGTTCATGCAAAGGTTGGCGGTTGTGTTGGTAGTTGACTTATACTTAAAGAGGCTTTCCAGGACTAATATACTGGTGACCTATGCTATGGAAAGGTTGAGGTCCACCACCGGCATCTACACTGATTAGTTGTCAGCAGCAGCCACAGGTTCTAGACGTAAACAGTGTATGGAGCGAAACATGACAGATCCCTACTCCCAGCAGTGGCCGTTCTCAGGTACTGAAGCTGATGCTCCAATTCAAGTGAACTCAGTAAATAAACAGCATCCGGAGATGTTCTGGCTCTGTACACTCTTTCCAGAATCTGTGGCTCCCACTATCATCAATTGTCCCAGAAAATCCCTTTTAGAAGTCTTAAAGGGAGTCTGTCACCTCATTTTCACCTATATAACTAAGAGCACTGCCCCACAGAAGATTGCAGACACATCCCAGACATACCTGTGTGCACTGTGTGTGTATTACATGTCACATCCCAGACATACCTGTGTGCACTGTGTGTGTATTACATGTCACATCCCAGACATACCTGTGTGCACTGTGTGTGTGTATTACATGTCACATCCCAGACATACCTGTGTGTGTATTACATGTCACATCCCAGACATACCTGTGTGCACTGTGTGTGTATTACATGTCACATCCCAGACATACCTGTGTGCACTGTGTGTCTGTATTACATGTCACATCCCAGACATACCTGTGTGCACTGTGTGTGTATTACATGTCACATCCCAGACATACCTGTGTGCACTGTGTGTGTATTACATGTCACATCCCAGACATACCTGTGTGTACTGTGTGTGTATTACATGTCACATCCCAGACATACCTGTGTGCACTGTGTGTCTGTATTACATGTCATATCCCAGACATACCTGTGTGCACTGTGTGTGTATTACATGTCACATCCCAGACATACCTGTGTGCACTGTGTGTCTGTATTACATGTCATATCCCAGACATACCTGTGTGCACTGTGTGTGTATTACATGTCACATCCCAGACATACCTGTGTGCACTGTGTGTGTATTACATGTCACATCCCAGACATACCTGTGTGCACTGTGTGTGTGTATTACATGTCACATCCCAGACATACCTGTGTGCACTGTGTCTGTATTACATGTCACATCCCAGACATACCTGTGTGCACTGTGTGGTGTATTACATGTCACATCCCAGACATACCTGTGTGCACTGTGTGTGTGTATTACATGTCATATCCCAGACATACCTGTGTGCACTGTGTGTGTATTACATGTCACATCCCAGACATACCTGTGTGCACTGTGTCTGTATTACATGTCACATCCCAGACATACCTGTGTGCACTGTGTGTGTATTACATGTCACATCCCAGACATACCTGTGTGCACTGTGTGTGTGTATTACATGTCATATCCCAGACATACCTGTGTGCACTGTGTGTGTATTACATGTCACATCCCAGACATACCTGTGTGCACTGTGTGTGTGTATTACATGTCATATCCCAGACATACCTGTGTGCACTGTGTGTGTGTATTACATGTCACATCCCAGACATACCTGTGTGCACTGTGTGTGTGTATTACATGTCACATCCCAGACATACCTGTGTGCACTGTGTGTGTGTATTACATGTCACATCCCAGACATACCTGTGTGCACTGTGTGTGTATTACATGTCACATCCCAGACATACCTGTGTGCACTGTGTGTCTGTATTACATGTCACATCCCAGACATACCTGTGTGCACTGTGTGTGTATTACATGTCACATCCCAGACATACCTGTGTGCACTGTGTGTGTATATTACATGTCATATCCCAGACATACCTGTGTGCACTGTGTGTATTACATGTCACATCCCAGACATACCTGTGTGCACTGTGTGTCTGTATTACATGTCACATCCCAGACATACCTGTGTGCACTGTGTGTCTGTATTACATGTCACATCCCAGACATACCTGTGTGCACTGTGTGTGTGTATTACATGTCACATCCAGACATACCTGTGTGCACTGTGTGTGTGTATTACATGTCACATCCCAGACATACCTGTGTGCACTGTGTGTGTGTATTACATGTCACATCCCAGACATACCTGTGTGCACTGTGTGTGTTGTATTACATGTCACATCCCAGACATACCTGTGTGCACTGTGTGTGTGTATTACATGTCACATCCCAGACATACCTGTGTGCACTGTGTGTGTGTATTACATGTCACATCCCAGACATACCTGTGTGCACTGTGTGTGTGTATTACATGTCACATCCCAGACATACCTGTGTGCACTGTGTGTGTATTACATGTCACATCCCAGACATACCTGTGTGCACTGTGTGTGTGTATTACATGTCACATCCCAGACATACCTGTGTGCACTGTGTGTGTGTATTACATGTCACATCCCAGACATACCTGTGTGCACTGTGTGTGTGTATTACATGTCACATCCCAGACATACCTGTGTGCACTGTGTGTGTGTATTACATGTCACATCCCAGACATACCTGTGTGCACTGTGTGTGTGTATTACATGTCACATCCCAGACATACCTGTGTGCACTGTGTGTGTGTATTACATGTCACATCCCAGACATACCTGTGTGCACTGTGTGTGTGTATTACATGTCACATCCCAGACATACCTGTGTGCACTGTGTGTGTGTATTACATGTCACATCCCAGACATACCTGTGTGCACTGTGTGTGTGTATTACATGTCACATCCCAGACATACCTGTGTGCACTGTGTGTCTGTATTACATGCCACATCCCAGACATACCTGTGTACACTGTGTGTGTGTATTACATGTCATATCCAGAACATCCCTGTGTGCACTGTGGTGTGTGTATTACATGTATATCCCAGATATCCCTGTGTGCACTGTGGTGTGTGTATACATTCACATCTCAGACATACCTGTGTGCACTGTGTGTCTGTATTACATGTCACATCCCAGACATCCTGTGTGCACTGTGTGTGTATTACATGTCACATCCCAGACATACCTGTGGTGCACTGTGTGTGTCTATATTACATGTCACATCCCAGATATACCTATGTGCACTGTGTGTGTGTATTACATGTCACATCCCAGACATACCTGTGTGCACTGTGTGTCTGTATTACATGTCACATCCCAGACATACCTGTGTGCACTGTGTGTGTATTACATGTCACATCCCAGACATACCTGTGTGCACTGTGGTGTGTATTACATGTCACATCCAGACATACCTGTGTGCACTGTGTGTGTATTACATGTCACATCCCAGACATACCTGTGTGCACTGTATGTGTATACATGTCACATCCCAGACATACCTGTGTGTACTGTGTGTGCATTACATATCACATCCCAGACATACCTGTGTGCACTGTGTGTGTGTATTACATGTCACATCCCAGACATACCTATGTGCACTGTGTTGTATATTACATGGTCACATCCCAGACATACCTGTGTGCACTGTATGTGTATTACATGTCACATCCCAGACATACCTGTGTGCACTGTATGTGTATTACATGTCACATCCCAGACATACCTGTGTGCACTGTGTGTCTGTATTACATGTCACATCCCCAGAACATACCTGTGTGCACTGTGTGTGTATATTACATGTCACATCCCAGACATACCTGTGTGCACTGTGTGGTGTATTACATGTCACACCCCAGACATACCTGTGTGCACTGTGTGTGTATTACATGTCACATCCCAGACATACCTGTGTGCACTGTGTGTGTATTACATGTCCACATCCCAGACATACCTGTGTGCACTGTGTGTCTGTATTACATGTCACATCCCAGACATACCTGTGTGCACTGTGTGTGTATATTACATGTCACATCCCAGACATACCTGTGTGCACTGTGTGTGTATTACATGTCACACCCCAGACATACCTGTGTGCACTGTGTGTGTATTACATGTCACATCCCCAGACATACTGTGTGCACTGTGTGTCTGTATTACATGTCACATCCCAGACATACCTGTGTGCACTGTGTGTGGGTGTAATTAATGTCATATCCCAGACATCCCTGTGTGCACGTGTGTGTGTGTATTACTTGTCACATCCCAGACATACCTATGTGCACTGTGTGTGTGTATTACATGTCACATCCCAGACATACCTGTGTGCCACTGTGTGTCTGTATTACATGTCACATCCCAGACATACCTGTGTGCACTGTGTGTCTGTATTACATGTCACATCCCAGACATACCTGTGTGGACACATGTATGGTAGGACCCTCGCTAGAACACGACAATATGTGTCCACTGAGGTGGACACATATTGTCGTGTTCTAGAGAGGGTCCTACCAACTCCTAGAACATCTCTCAGGCATAACACACCAAAGCAAGCAGAGACAAAGACATGACAGTGAGCTGGACCAGCAGGCAGGTAATACCACCAGACCAAGTGCACTGGTTTGGGGCCTTGGGGCCAAACCCAAAGGGCAGAGACTCAGTGAGCCCCAATCTTCAAAGAGCTCCTGAAGATTGGAATGAACTTAGCCGAGGGCTCACTGGTCGCACCTCCAGGATGGTCCCGATGCACTTGGCCACTTACCTGCAAAGACTGATGGTGCAAGCACCAGCGATCCACAGAAACAAGGACTGGAACCCAGGCACACGAACTGGAACCCAAACAACCGCACAGGACACAGTTCAGACAAGACAATGGGAACCAGAACACAAGCAGATGCCTGAACCCCATGCGGAATGGATGCATGGCCGATGCAGAACGACACATAGCAGTCTCAGGCAGAGCTGCCCAAACAGACAGACAAGCAGATGCCTGGACCCCATGCAGAGTGACACATGGCAATCACAGGAAAAGCTGCACATAGACTAGATGTCCTCCCTTCGGAGAACTCAGGAGCCCTCTCACCGAAGGCACAGACTCGGACTAGCAGAGGCCCGTTCCCCATGCAAAGTTAGTCCATGGGTGAACAGACAGCTGCACCACATGACATAGACAGGCAGAAGTCTGGACCCCATGAGGAACAACACATGGTGGTCACAGATAAGACACAGGGCCAACCAAGCAGATGCATGGACCCCATGTGGAAAGACACATAGCAGTCACAGGCAGAGCTGCACAGAAAGGCAGAAGTCTGGACCCCATGCGGAACAATACATGGCAGTCACAGACAAGACACTGAACCAGACAAGCAGATGCCTGAACCCCATGCAGAATGACACATTGCAGTCACAGGCAGAGCTGCACAGACAGACAGAAGTCTGAACTCCATGCGGAACGAAAAATGGCAGTCACAGACAAGACATGGAACCAGACAAGGTGACCTTGATGTCTCACTAGGTGACCACACAGACAGGGCAGATGGAATTATCCCAGGTCAGGTGAATAGTTCCTGCACCCAGCAAAGCTGGAGACAGACTGACCCCCAAACGCACAGCTCAACAGGATGTTATAGCAGGGTAATCAGGTCATCTGTCTACCTAGCTAACACACCCAGAAAAAACAGGGATAGTTAACCCCAAATGAACCAGTAAAAGAGTATCCACATAAACAGGCCAACGTTCACACATGAATGGCTGCAGCCAGCATGCATACCCAAGCAACGAGCATACACAGGACAAAGCCTGCAGCCAGTACACAAGAGAACCTGCAGCCAGCCTTCACGGCAACAGTGTCAAGAATTGCACTGTGATGCAGACACGGGTTGTACACACATTCACAGGTCACTGCTCACACACTAGAAAGCTGCAGCAAGCCGCCAGAGACACAGTGAACTGCACTGTGACACATGTGCTCAGTTCTATACCTCAACTGCCACCAGCTGAAGCAGAAAGTACATGCTCCTGAGAAAGGATACACCCCCTGAGCTGCCAGCTTAAAATAGAACTCATAGAACAACTGGAGCAATGAATGGGGAGATCTCTTGATCCATAGAAGGTACAGGGCTGGTTCTAGCTTTGTTAGAAGGAGAGTGTGGAGTACTATATGATGTCTGATTTTCATTTTTAACAGAAGTCATGACATAGCCACTTTAAACAGAATCCATCACCTTGCTTTTGCTGATTAAACTAAGCTTATACGTTTGGAAAACATCGGTCCAGCCAAAAACGTGTATGTTTAAGAGGATGATTTTTTTTGTACAGCGGAACCCTATGGTGAGGGATGCAACACTATTTCATCCGCCTGAAGCATCTGTTTAATGCATATATCGTCTGTATACATGAAATATGGGACATATAGAGAACAAAATGGTAATCGTGTTAAAATCTGTATACATATTTTTTGTCTTTCCAGTGACTGATATCTCGACTTGTAAAGACTGGACTGAAGGCAGCACTGCTGTTCTGAAATGTAGTATTGCAGGCCGATACCCAAAAACCATAACTGCAGTGTGGCTGATCCGACAAGGGGAGAAGGAGATTGAAATAAAAGAGAAAGGCTCCATGTACACGGCTGGCGACTACAAAGAGTTGCAGGAACAGGATTCCTACACGTGTTGGAATATCATTAAGAGCAGATTTGTAGGTGGAATACGCCATTCGCTATGCTCTATCCTTAGCTTCCAGGTACACAAGGAGCGTCACGACCAGGCGGAGTTCATCTGCCGCTTCATGAGGGCAGGAAAGATTTTGCAGGAGAAGAAATACTTTGGCAATGTCCCGGGTACGTTATATCAAAATGTTCTTATGTTTGGAATCTATCTTGCCAGGGCTTAATAATCGGTTTTCCCCCCTCAACATGTAAAATTCGGAATGTCAATAATCGCAGTGAAGTGCATGCCGTCTTACAATGCGTCATTTTCTCCTTGCAGATAGCTACGGCTTCTACTCGGTATCAGAAATTTGTGCACCTGAAACATGCAACGAGGGAGAGAAATTAACCCTTAGCTGCATTATGAGAGGGAACATCCCCCGGGACATCAGCATTACATGGGAAAAGAGCCTGGATGACGAGCGGACACTAATCTCAATGGAACAGGATGCCAACTACCAGGTCACTCAGAACAAATCGCAAGGACAGATCTGCGCTTTCCTAACACTTTGCCCAACCTGCGAGGAGTCCGGTGCCGTGTTTACAGCTTCATTCTCTGAAAACGAGGGGAGGATCCTCGCAGAGCGCAGCTCCGCGCCTCTGAAAGTAGCCGGTAAACGCTCTATAAGTCCCACTAGCCCTTACATAAGTGCAGCTTGATACTGTCCACTCAATCCTGCCACACAATAGATTCATTGCCAAATGCAAGTAGAATCACTCAAAATGAAAACCACCAAAAAGTATATAATCTGCTAAATCGTTGGAGATACTGTATGCATGATGTGGGAACTGCATGTTGTTTTTACAGCAGGGTTGGGTTTCCTTCGGAGTAATTTGGTTTAGCTTTTTGTTTTAAAAGCAAAAACCAGCAGAATGTTGCATGTATTTTTATTTTGTTTTTTTTTAAGGTGGTTTGAAGCATTTTTGTGTTTTTTTTTACAAAAGGTTTTTTTTTTGCTAGCCATGCATATGTTGGAAAGTACCCCCTCTGACGTCACTTCCTCTGTAGACAGTTTAAAATAAAACTGGAAAAACAAATGTAAAAATGCTATAAAAACACGACAAACATTGACACAAATGGTTATTGAAACAATGGATGTCGATGACACAAAAATGGCAGCAAATAAGCAAAAAACATCATGGCCAGAGGATGCTTTGATTTAAAAAAAAAATGTCAAGGACCAAAAAAATTGAAAAAAAAAAAATTGTACTGCATTTCATAATTCCCATAGACACATAGCTAACATCTGACGTTTGTGATTAAGGGAAAAAAACACACGAAAAAGATGCAATAAAAAAAAAAAAAGTGGGAATATACAGCACAACAAAAACTATTTGTGACACCTGCCTTAAAGGGAATCTGTAACCATGATGTGAACTGTTATCGGCAGTAATACCTGAGCAGTCCCGGTCTTTATT
Organism: Rhinella marina; assembly: GCA_900303285.1. Lineage (NCBI taxonomy): Eukaryota > Metazoa > Chordata > Amphibia > Anura > Bufonidae > Rhinella > Rhinella marina. The sequence goes on from ONZH01012914.1 coordinate 51,107, forward strand.
TCGTTAGCATGGCTCAGCAGTCCTGACAATATATTCCAGCTACTTCTAAGCGCTAACAGCGGGGGACGGGGGCAGTGTACTCTGCACGTGCAGCACTACTCATCTAATACTGCAGATAATTCAGAATCACGGCGACAGATGATGGACGGTAAACCTGTATTATTACGGTGCTTCCATGGGACACACTAGTGCGGCTTTACGGTTCTCTGTGCTGTCGTACACTGATGCAGAATTTGTAGGACAAATCTATTTTCATGTCACAAGGACACATCTATTTTGCGACGGTAACAGTTCTGAGTGCGAAAACAGGTGCAAAACACTGACATACGACGAGCACATGAGACAGATCTAAACTCGAGGGGGACTAGAACAAAAAATGAAATCTATTACTGGATGATAAAGGACTCCTGTCCGCTCTCCTGAAGTACAGGATTCCCCAGAGAATAATTCTTGTGTAGAAACTCTTGTGTTCTGCCATTGCTCTGTTATATGGACAGGTCATCAATATCTGAACGGTGGGGTCTGACATTCCTGTATCTCCATGTAATGTGTAGTGGATGGAGCTGGTCACTGCAGCAATGAACCCATTCACTTCAATGAAACCAGTGCTGCAGGAACCCGCTCTGTACCCTGGACAGAACGGTGCAGTTCTGATGCCTGGTTCTGGAGCTACGGTAGAAGCACTGATCAGGGAGGGTGCGGGGTGTCAGAACCTACTGATCAGAGAGGGTGCGGGGTGTCAGAACCACTGATCAGGGAGGGTGCGGGGTGTCAGAACCTACTGATCAGGGAGGGTGCGGGGTGTCAGAACCTACTGATCAGGGAGGGTGCGGGGTGTCAGAACCTACTGATCAGAGGCCGATGTCCTATCATGAGGATATACCATCAGTACAAAAGTATTTGTTTTAATGGGTACTTTCACCTTAAACATTTATTGTGCATCCACACAACACTATAAATGCAGAATAGGTGCAGGTAACATGTTTGGGGTATTCTGAATCACGCCATCCAATTTTCCCCATAGAAATCAATGGAGAGGTATCCACAGTGCATGCTCCTCTGTCTACTTAAAGGGAAGCTGTCATCACCAAAACACCCCCTGAAGTAGAGTAAGCGGTGTATAGTGTACGTGATGCTGAATCCGAATATGTAAGTTTTATCTTCATACTCACTTCCATTCTGACGCTGTGCTCCCACAAACCTGCAGTAAAATGCACTCAGTGGACTCCAGTGCTCACTCACATAATAGAGAGGACTCAAAGAAGAGTCCACTGAGTGCATTTTACTGCAAGTTTGTGGGAGCACAGCGTCAGAATGGAAGTGAGTATGAAGATAAAGCTTACATATTCGGATTCAGCATCACTTACACTATACACCGCTTACTCTAGTTCAGGGGGGGTTTCGGAGATGACAGGTTCCCTTTAAGTCTAAGACTAGAAAAGACTACAAGTCACATGAATACATTGATTCATTAGCGTCAGACCTGCACCTATGAGGAAATGATGGTGTATTCTGAAATTACACAAAAATGATTAGGATACCCCCTATCTCCTACATCCATGAGTGGAAATCCACAAGCTGGGCCCCCACTGATGATAGAATGAAGGGCCCCTGGTGCGGGAGTAGTGAATACTGAGATCACGCATTGTCTCTGTGCTGCAGATATAGGAAGACATTGAATCCAAAGTGATATCCCCACAGTTGATCAGTTGTATATTATATACAGCCAGAACTTCTTATAATCACCTCATCACTGAATATATAATATACAGATCTGACTGTACGTCCATTGTAGAATGCATGTGTCGTGTATGTGACAATGCCTGCCGCCATGACTGCGATTACCAGTGCCCTGGGACTGTCCTAAGACACACATCACTGTGTCCGTGGGTCTTTTACTACTCCATACAGCCTTGTACCACTGGTTATAACTGAATGATATAACAATCACCTGTCCCAGACTACAGTGTGATGAGAATATAAGGGTATCTGCATTGTCCACTAAGATGCTTTACCATAAACTAAAATGTAACCATGATCACCTATTGCTGCTGTCGCTTCATTCTAGTAATGCCTGGCAATGGGACATCGGTGGCATATTCTTGTGTTATGCCTTTAATGTCTGTCCTCATACAGACCAGTGAACTAGTGAGATCAGTGCAAGGACCGGGATACTGTATTTATCTATTCATAAGACCTGAACAAAATGGGGATGAGCCCTTAGCCAAAGGAGATAAGTCCTGCTCACAGTCCGCCCCATCAGTGCACTTCACACGCTGTACGATGATTTCAATTTACAGAAAATCACCAGTCAAAGAGGAATGCACTGGAAGGACATCTGCATCCTTCAGGGGCCATTACTCCAGCACAGACTGATATCAATGTGTTTTGTCTCATTTTTCACAGAACCAAAGCAGAACCACTGGTCTCGGACATATCAGGACTGGGGTTTCCGGGCATTTGATGAAAGTGTGATCACAGAGATGTGACGTGGAGATCTATTCCTCTTTTAACCAAGAAGTTAACCATTTGCTTTCCTCCTGGATCTGCACCCTCACCTCCCAGAACTGGTAACACACAATGAACGGTCTGTATCCTCATTAGGATCGTTTTTAGGCCTCTTTCACACGAGCGTCGCAGATTTGTTCAGGATGCGTTGCGGATGCGTTGTGTTAAAAACGCGCTGATTGCATGCGGATGCAATGCGTTGCATTTTTAACGCACCCCCATTCATTTCTATGGAGCCTGGACTGCGTGAAAAACGCAGAATATAGAACATGCTGCATTTTTCACGCAACGCAGAAGTGATGCGTGAAAAGAAAACGCTCATGTGAAAAGCCCCATTAAAATGAATGGGTCAGGATTCAGTGTGGGTGCAATGCGTTCGCATCACGCATTGCACCCGCGCGGAAATCTCGCCCGTGTGAAAGGGGCCTTAAAAGACTGAATCCTACAAAACATAGTAAGACTCGCCCAGTGGTGGCTGGTATGTAGCCCGTCATTCCTTTACACTGTATATTTTGTGTAACAGTCTGGATCTGTGCGCGTGAAGATTTACACCGTCACAGGGGCTGTGCTATTTCATCACAATATTACAATATTTCATTAGGCAGCAATCAGAACGCAGACAGATTCAGGAGATTGCCTGCCGGGCTCGCCATTGTGTGACCATGAACTGAATACATGGATCCATACATTTGTCTCTCAGCAATAGGCTACGACATATTTACACCATCACTTCCTTTTTAATGTATTTATTGATATTCAAACATGTATGCTAAATAAAAGAGGAAGAAAAATAAATGAAAATGTCAAATATTTGTTTCAGGACTTGGGACGCCCAATGATACAATAATCCTGAAGTGGTAACATAATGGGGGAGATCCATCCGCCGGTCCTGATCTCCCTGTGCTGGCGTGAAGCCTCTCTGGAGGGACATCTCTGCCCTGCCGTGCGGCAGAAACTGAAGTCTACGCCAGCTACGGACTGGTATAGACTTCAGCTAGAATTTCTGGTGAAAGTTAAAGTAAATGCAGCGGCATGAAGCCACGCTCCTTCAACTAAGCCGCATTTTCTCACCACTTATGAAAGGTGCAGAGAAGCTCAAAAAGTTGAAAATTATTGTGCACACATGCTGTGTCGCCACAATTGTGGTGTATAGACCTTGACAAGTGTCCTTCAACGTGTTTTTCATCTTTTCTTCACGATGCATGAGTTTTTTTATTCATATTTGTTAATATTGTTTTGATGCTTTGTGTGTCATTTTTGAAAATACTGTTTAAATGCATGTTTTTTTTGTACAAACCATTCATGGCCATCCATGTGCTGTCCACATCTGTATGTCTGTTCCGTAAAATACCGAGACAAAAATGGTCATTTCTAGTGATGAGAGTGAGAAAACTGCAGACTGCACATGAAAAGTATGCGTATTTTATGGATCCATGGTTTGAGGACAGAAATACGGACATGGTCGTGTGCATGAGGCCTTACTCTGTAGATTTGTATAAAAACCATAGTATTAAAAAAATGTAAAAGCCGCCATAAAAACACATCACAACGAAACCACGAATGTTTGTCCTGCATGTCATAATTCCTTAGGGGGCCTTTGTGGATTTTGTTGCAAAAATTTACACGACTCAAAACCAGTTCCAGTTGGACAGCTAAGATTGTTGCCTAAAACAAGCCCCAAACGTACACTACAGCTCCACACACACAATATGTGGGTCATACAACCAATTGTTTGAGCGGCATAAGCCTCTTAATATATTTGTCTCATCTTCTGTCCGTGAACCAGAAATGAAATCTACTCCAGCCAGGAGTTGAAGTAGATTTCTTGTGTAATGTGTGGCAGTTTTCTGGGGCATATGATGTTATTAGATGAATGGGGTCTCCTCCACACGTTCACTAGAACAGCTAAAAAGATGCACATTTTGTTGCAAAAAGCAACTTTTCTACATGGAGCCATAATAAATTACTCCGTGTCCCTTTTCTAGAATGTAACTTTTGGTCTACTTTTTGGAGCAGCAGCAGGCGGATGTTACATGTGGGTGAACACAGACACTGCTTTTTTGTAGTGGTTTCCTTGCGCTTTTTGTCCCCTTAGCATTCTGCAGCATGCTCTGGGTGTGGGTTTTTTTTTTAAAGACGTTTTCCCATAGATTTCTTATGGAAATAAAAAAAAAGGGTCTGAGAAAAATATTGAATTCCTAAGGGCTCATGCTCACGACCGTTGGCTGTTTTGTGGTCCGCAAATTGAGGATCACATGAGCGTTGTTTTCACGCATCGTCTGAGGAAAAACGCAGCAAGTTCTGTATTGTGTGTTTTTTTACGCAGCTCTCGTTCCATAGACGTGAATGGAGCGTACGTGAAAAATGGAAGGCATCTGGACACAATGCGTTTTTCACTGATGGTTGTTGGGAGATGTAGATTGTTATTCTTCAGTTTTTCTTCACATACGTGAAAACTGATTGCATCCATGCGGAAAAACTGTAACAACGAACACAATCGCAGACAAAACTGGTTGAATTTGCTGCAAAGCCATCAGTTTTTCCCTGAACAGATCCTGGCACTATCCGCTTGTGTGAAAGAGGCCTTAGGGAACAGCCACACAATCAGGTTTCTGTATGCAGTTTTGGAAGTCAAACCAGAAGTGAATTAAAAAATAAGAAGTCGTATCTGTCTGTTATTATTTTTCTGCTTTCATGATCCACTCCTGATTTTGGCTTCTAAAACTGCATCTGGGAATCCGATCGTGCGGCCGTACCCTCATAGTCTTGGAATCGAATGTTTCTCAGTTCTGGTTTTCAAATTTAAGAAACATTCTGTGAAAATGACTTGGACGGGTAACTGAGCTGATCGTCAGACAGTGCCAAACATGAGCAAAGAGTTTGGGGGCACCTGCAGCAATACAACCGAACCACTTGGGGTCAGGCAAATCCAACTTCTTTACAGGCAGAAATCCGGAATATTACACCAGTCCTCACCAGCCTAGAGAAAATAACGCTGAAGACTACATCTGCTGTGTTCTCCTATATACATGTTCACAACTATAGCATCCAAAAGCATCCTGTTAATAAGTCTGCAGGGAGGCTGAACCACCCGATATACTCACCTTTACATCAGCCATAACATAACTAGTAATAAACACTAGAAATGCACCTCCACACGAGCACCAGTCACAATACTCTTACTTCATCTAATTCTGCACCTTCCGAGAGATATACAGTAGCTTTTATTCCCATCAGCACAGCCGTGCGGCAGGGGGGTTGAAAACTGAAATTCTGGCAATGTGATCACTTTAAAGTTTGGGTCATTATGGACGTGGAGACTCCAATTTTGAGTATTTTTTGTAATTTTTTTATTACCTCTATAATACACTGCAATACTTCTGTATATAGACTGACAGGCAGCCTATTAGGTACTGACAAGTCTAAATAGGCAGACCTATAGGTCTTTGATAGGCCCATGTGATGGCAAACCCAAGGTCAATTTGCAGAGGCTCCAATAGGTCTACAGAGAGCTCGCTCCCTTTTTAAAACCCCCCGGTTGATGTGGCTGCTTTGATCCTACACCTGTCACCCGATGCTGATGGCCTTTCCTATCTTTATAGATACCCTTAAAAATTAGCTAACATTATTTAATTTGTGTTTATTTAATGTGTTACTTAAAATGAAATAGCTAACACAGCACGGGGCACAAGCGCTGCTGATTTGCTGACATGGGATTGTGTGTATTAACACCACAGTGTTTTACATTACCAGCAATGGTGATGAACATTTAAAGAAATGGTGTCTGAGCTACAGGCAGCTTGTTATAGAGCAGGAGGAGCTGAGCAGATTTATATACAGTTTTAAAAGAAAATATTCAGTAAAACCTGTGTTTTATACTTTTATATTTCTGTCCATACTGGGGTTTGAAGTCTGGGAGGAGGTCCTATCAGTGATTGACAGCCTGTCCTCTATGAGGAGGAGGTCCTATCAGTGACTGACAGCCTGCCCTCTATGAGGAGGAGGTCCTATCAGTGATGACAGCCTTCCCTCTATGAGGAGACGGTCCTATCAGTGACTGACAGCCTTCCCTCTATGAGGAGGAGGTCCTATCAGTGATGACAGCCTTCCCTCTATGAGGAGGAGGTCCTTTCAGTGACTGACAGCCTGTCCTCTATGAGGAGGAGGTCCTATCAGTGATGACAGCCTTCCTCTATGAGGAGGACGGTCCTATCAGTGACTGACAGCCTTCCCTCTATGAGGAGGACAGTCCTATCAGTGATGACAGCCTTCCCTCTATGAGGAGGACGGTCCTATCAGTGATTGACAGCCTTCCCTCTATGAGGAGGAGGTCCTATGAGTGAATTGACAGCCTTCCTCTATGAGGAGGAGGTCCTATCACTGAATGACAGCCTGTCCTCTATGAGGAGGAGGTCCTATCAGTGACTGACAGCCTTCCATCTATGAGGAGGAGGTCCTATCAGTGATTGACAGCCTTCCCTCTATGAGGAGGAGGTCCTATGAGTGATTGACAGCCTTCCCTCTATGAGGAGGAGGTCCTATGAGTGATTGACAGCCTTCCCTCTATGAGGAGGAGGTCCTATCAGTGACTGACAGCCTTCCCTCTATGAGGAGGAGGTCCTATCAGTGACTGACAGCCTTCCCTCTATGAGGAGGAGGTCCTATCAGTGACTGACAGCCTTCCCTCTATGAGGAGGAGGTCCTATCAGTGACTGACAGCCTGTCCTCTATGAGGAGGAGGTCCTATCAGTGACTGACAGCCTTCCCTCTATGAGGAGGAGGTCCTATCAGTGATTGACAGCCTTCCCTCTATGAGGAGGAGGTCCTATCAGTGATTGACAGCCTTCCCTCTATGAGGAGGAGGTCCTATCAGTGATTGACAGCCTTCCCTCTATGAGGAGGAGGTCCTATCAGTGATGACAGCCTTCCCCTCTATGAGGAGGAGGTCCTATCAGTGATTGACAGCCTTCCCTCTATGAGGAGGAGGTCCTATCAGTGATTGACAGCCTTCCTCTATGAGGAGGAGGTCCTATCAGTGACTGACAGCCTTCCTCTATGAGGAGGAGGTCCTATCAGTGACTGACAGCCTTCCCTCTATGAGGAGGAGGTCCTATCAGTGATTGACAGCCTTCCCTCTATGAGGAGGAGGTCCTATCAGTGATTGACAGCCTTCCCTCTATGAGGAGGAGGTCCTATCAGTGACTGACAGCCTTCCCTCTATGAGGAGGAGGTCCTATCAGTGACTGACAGGCCTGCCCTCTATGGGAGGAAGGTCCTATCAGTGGATGTGACAAGGCCTGCCCTCTATGAGGAGGAGGTCCTATCAGTTGATGACAGCCTGCACTCTATGAGGAGGAGCCGTCCTATCAGGATGAGCCTTGCCTTGAGGGCAGGGGGTCCTTCGTGTGGCCTGCCTCTATGAGGAGGAGGTCCTATTCCAGTGATTGACAGCCGTTGTCCTCTATGAGAGGAAGGTACTATCAGTGTGACTGACAGCCTTCCCTCTATGAGGGAGGAGGTCCTAATCAGTGACTGACAGCCTTCCCTCTATGAGGAGGAGGTCCTATCAGTGACTTGACCAGCCTGCCCCTCTATGAGGAGGAGGTCCTATCAGTGACTGACAGCCTTTGCCCTCTTGAGGAGGAGGTTCCTTATTCAGTGACTGACAGCTTTCCCTCTAATTGAGGAGGAGGTTCCTATCAGTGACTTGACAAGCCTAGGCCCTCTTGAGGAGGAGTCCTATCATGACTGACAGCCTGTCCTCTATGAGGAGGAGGTCCTATCAGTGACTGACAGCCTTCCTCTATGAGGAGAAGGTCCTATCAGTGACTGACAGCTTTCCCTCTATGAGGAGGAGGTCCTATCAGTGACTGACAGCCTGCCCTCTATGAGGAGGAGGTCCTATCAGTGACTGACAGCCTGCCCTCTATGAGGAGGAGGTCCTATCAGTGACTGACAGCCTGTCCCTCTATGAGGAGGAGGTCCTATCAGTGACTGACAGCCTCCCTCTATGAGGGGTCCTTCGTATGACGCTGCCCTCTATGAGGAGGAGGTCCTATCAGTGACTGACAGCCTGCCCTCTATGAGGAGACGGTCCTATCAGTGATGACAGCCTGTCCTCTATGAGGAGACGGTCCTATCAGTGACTGACTGCCTTCCCTCTATGAGGAGACGGTCCTATCAGTGACTGACACCCTTCCCTCTATGACTGTGTATACAGAGACAGCTGTCAATCACTGATAGGAACGGCTCCTGGACTTCAAAGCCCAGAATGAGCAGGAACTTAAATGCATAAATTACACATTTTACTGAATATTTTTTAATAAAACTATATATCAACCCATTCAGCTCCTCCTGCTCCGTAACATGGTACCTGTAGCTTACACCGCATTTTCATGGTGACTTGTTTTGCAGATTTTTAATCTGCAGCATATCAAGATATGATGCACAGTCCACCATTTGCAAGAGGATCAAATCTGCAGCAAAATCAACAACAAATCATCATTGGAAACACCACATAGAGTCGCCCGGCCTCGGTGTGCTGGCGTGCAGGGTCTTTAGGCTGCCACAGATATAGAAATTGTCTGCCATAGAAGAAATGTTTCTAGGGATGAAAACCATGTTGCAATATTATTTTCTGTACAATCCATGTACCTCACTAAAAAATGGGGGTCAAAATATATGCAAAAAGCCTTAAAGAATTATAGTCCTGGGTGGGTGAGCTCCCTTGTCCCTTACATGTCTGCACCTTTTATTTCGAGATCGCATTATTTATTTCGCTGTTCAAAACGCCACAATATTATGAAATAAGAATTTACAAATACTGGATATATCTATATATATTTATGGGGTTCTGTGATACATTTACACAATAAAGAGTAAATAAAGGTGCGACCCTTGGAACATTACACAATTGCATAAACAAGTATCTAATGCTGTTAAAGTGGTTTTTACTGAGAACCTATCCTCAGGATAGGCCATCACTATGAGATCAGCAGGGGTCCAACTCCCAGCATTCCTACCAATCAGCTTTTGAGGAGACCGCGGTGTTACGGTGAGTGCCGTTACCTCCTTGCAGCTAACAACGCAAAATGTTGTCAATTTGATAATGGCCGCGCTTGGTATTGCAGGCCATCAATACATAAATCCCAGAAAACCCCTTTAGATATGGAAGAGCGGCCACTGGCTGTAGAGGTGATCCATAAATAGATCAGGGAAGCTGTAAGATTTTACCCTGACTTCGTATCAGCAAACCACAGATCACATTTTATGTCAGGCTAGGCACTCTATACACATTCATAGTACAGTGCACAGCCTGCTAACAAACTGGGTGAGAAAACATGGAAAATCACTAAATCTTCAGCTGCCTTGCTCAGTGTTGGACCGATCCAATTCATGGTTGGTCTTACATACAAAGGGGCACATTTATTAAGACCAGCGTTTTAGATGTCGTTGTTAATAAAGCCCTGTGCTGGCGGTGGTCCTGAAGTTATGAAGAAGCGCCACCCTCTTCATAACTTCAGCGCATCATGCGCCACTTCTAAATGTGAGACGGCTTCCTAGCTGTCTTACATTCAGACCTTTTTCTATGCGTAAAACAGGCGTAGAAAAAGTTAAATAAGAAGGGCCCGCCAGCCCTTCCCCACTCACAATTTTAGACCTGGCGTGAGGGGGGAGAAGTCACAGATTGCCGCTGTCTTTTGATAAATGACCCACACAGTTTTTTGGGGAAAATGGCACTGCCGTTTTTGATGCAGTTTGTTTTTTAGCCAAAACCAGAAGTGAATCGAGCAAGGAGAAGTATTCCTTTATACAACATTGTCCATTCCTCATGAATCTACTCCAGGCTTTGGCTTAAAAAAGAAAAGTCAGACCAGGAGTGATGTGTCAGACCAGGAGTGATGTGTCAGACCAGGAGTGATGTGTCAGACCAGGAGTGATGTGTCAGACCAGGAGTGACGTGTCAGACCAGGAGTGACGTGTCAGACCAGGAGTGACGTGTCAGACCAGGAGTGACGTGTCAGACCACGAGTGATGTGTCAGACCACGAGTGATGTGTCAGACCACGAGTGATGTGTCAGACCACGAGTGATGTGTCAGACCAGGAGTGACGTATCAGACCTGGAGTGAGGTGTCAGACCAGGAGTGAGGTGTCAGACCTGGAGTGATGTGTTAGACCAGGAGTGATGTGTCAGACCAGGAGTGATGTGTCAGACCAGGAGTGATGTGTCAGACCAGGAGTGATGTGTCAGACCAGGAGTGATGTATCAGACCAGGAGTGATGTGTCAGACCAGGAGTGATGTGTCAGACCAGGAGTGATGTATCAGACCAGGAGTGATGTGTCAGACCAGGAGTGACGTTATCAGACCTGGAGTGCGGTTTCAGACCAGGAGTGATGTGTCAGACCACGAGTGATGTGTCAGACCACGAGTGATGTGTCAGACCACGAGTGATGTGTCAGACCACGAGTGATGTGTCAGACCACGAGTGACGTATCAGACCTGGAGTGACGTATCAGACCTGGAGTGAGGTGTCAGACCAGGAGTGAGGTGTCAGACCTGGAATGATGTGTCAGACCATGAGTGATGTATCAGACCAGGAGTGATGTATCAGACCAGGAGTGATGTATCAGACCGGCAGTGATGTATCAGACCAGGAGTGATGTGTCAGACCAGGAGTGTTGTGTCAGACCAGGAGTGATGTGTCAGACCAGGAGTGACGTATCAGACCTGGAGTGCGGTTTCAGACCAGGAGTGATGTGTCAGACCAGGAGTGACGTGTCAGACCAGGAGTGACGTGTAAGACCTGGAGTGACGTATCAGACCTGGAGTGACGTATCAGACCAGGAGTGACGTGTCAGACCTGGAGTGACGTGTCAGATTAGGAGTGACGTGTCAGATCAGGAGTGACGTGTTAGACCAGGAGTGATGTGTCAGACCAGGAGTGATGTGTCAGACCTGGAGTGACGTGGCAGACCAAGAGTGATGTGTCAGACAAGGAGTGATGTGTCAGACAAGTGATGTGTCATACACACACGTGACTCATGCCATCCAATCACATTGTCACTTCTGGTCCGCTGGGGAACCACTACAGTTTGCATTCAGGTACCCTCCAGACACCCTAGAAATGTTACCCTTTTAACTAATGCTGTCTCCCAAAGAGATTGCAAGGATTCCTAACATTCTTTACTTCCTAAATTTAGCATTAAGAACAGGTGCAACTTTACATATTAGGCAAATTCCCCCTCACACACTGTTAGGGCTCATGAACACGACAGTAGCAGGTCTGTGCCTGTATTGTGGACAACAAACAGCAGGTCTGCAATATAGAGGCACCGGCCGTGTGCACACCGTATTACTTGGATGGGTCTGCGATCCAGTACATACAGTACGGTGCAGAACATAGGCATGAATTGGAAGCCCACGGAAGCACTACGGGGTGCTTCCATGGGTTTTCTGTCAGTGCCTCCGCACCACGCTACTTTTCTGCGGTGCAGACAGTATGGTGCGGACCGTTCAGGTGAATGGGTCCGTGTCCACAGATGGCGGGCACACGGTCGTTGCCCGTGCATTGTGGAGTGCATGATCACATGTGCCTGTGAATACAGGTAGTCTAGATATTTCTGTATGATATAAATACAGGTAGTCTAGATATTTCTGCAGGATGTGAATACAGGTAGCAATGCATGTAATAGCACTGGTCTCCTCCGCTAGCGAGCAGGCGATTGCCGGTAGGGAACCCTTCCCTCCCAACAATCGTCTGCTACATTAAAGGGGTTGTCTCACTTTAACAAGTGGCACTTACCATGTAGAGAAGGTTAATACAAGGCAATTACTGATGTATTGTGATTCTCCATATTGCTTCCTTTGCTGGTTGGATTCATTTTTCCATCACATTATACACTGCTCATTTCCATGGTTACAACCACCCTGTAATCCATCAGTGGTGGCCTTGTTGGCACATTATAGGAAAAAGTGCTGGCCTATGTGCGCTCCCACAGTCCCAACCACCAGAGAAGCCGGCACTTTTTCCTTAAGTGTGAAGTGATGAATTGCAGGGTCACCGTAACCATGGAAACGAGCAGGGTATAATGAGATGGAAAAATGAATCCAGCCAGCAAAGGAAGCAATATGGAGAATCACAATACATTAGTAAGTGCCTGGTATCAACTTTCTCTACATGATAAATGCCACTTGCAGAAGTGACACAACCACTTTAAGGCTTACTGTATTTTACTTGGTTGATTTCCAAGAAAATTTCTAAGGTTGGTTTCACACATAGTTATTTCTGGAACACCTTCACTGCAGTGTTTGATGTTGTTTCTTGAGCCAATGCCAAAAGTGAATCCCGGAATGAGAAGTGGGAGACCTTCCTTTATATTTCCCATACTTTGTAAAGCCAATTCTGGTTTTGGCTGAAGAAAACTGTGTGTGAATCCATCCTAATACTATAATTAAAAAACATCCAGCACCTAAAGCTTTGTTTTTACCACCTCTATGGTACACGGATGGTGTACGTATATGTTGGGAAAACCACATAATACACTAACCTGCCAAATGTATCTTGCATTTGTTTGTACGACACACACTGTGATCTTGAAATCCCAAAGGGAAGGGCACATTCAGACTTCTTGATGCAGTTTTGGAAGCCAAACCAGGAGGGAATTAAGAAAAAGAGAGACAGATATATTTCCTTTACACCTTCTCTCCTTATACAGTAGGATCTACTCCCAACTCTGGCTTCCAAAACTACATCAAGAAATCTGAACATGTGGGGTATACCACAAGATGTACTTTTATAGTTGTGTACTGCAGCTATATTCCTTGTATAATTGCTGAATGCGGCATGAAGTTAGCCTTCATACTGTACGGTATATGGTGCTCCAGGTGGTAATGCTATAGAGATCCCAAGTTTGAATCTAAGGAGAGTCTGCCAGGCTATTTTCTTCAGATATTTTTTCCTCCACAATTATCCCATAAGAAAATTCTATATCCTCATGACATGCATGGGAGATCATTATATCACCAACCTATAACATTACCACATAGAGATACATGTTTTTTCTATACTTATAAGATAACACATATTACTGGTGTCTTTCTAATCATATATTGTGCCTGTGAATAAAGCAGTAATGTATAGATGAGCTTTCTGAGCAGATCTCAGTGTGGTGAAGCTATAGTACATAGTGTATATGATATGTAGATGTTTGGACACTGCTCGGCACAATCAACGGGACGGGGGAGTGTGCAGAGCACAGGGGGTATTACAAAGCAGTGTTCAAGCGATTCAGCCCCGCCTCCTGGTGCTCCAACTTCTCTTTATTGTACAGACAAAAGAAAGATATAAACTAAGCAAAACTCACAGGAAAAAAAAGATAAAAAAACATCCTGCATGATGTGATAATAATGATTGCGGATGTCAGTGGCTATATATATCAAAATAAATCACAGAAAAAGAATATTAATGCACGAAAAATAGATGCAAACAATATATACTGTATAAACTAAGACCTCACTCTATAGATAAAATCTGAGACTCTTAGCCAATATATTTTGATCAAAACACATCTGTGCCCACCTACCCAGCGACAAGGTACGTGGTACATATAGGTGTGTTTGCTCCTCCTCTCATCGGTTGCTGTATGCACATAGAGGTCACTAGGAGCAACACACCTATATGTGCAGCGTCCATGCTCCTAGATATAGATGCCCAACGGCATAGTTAGGTTTAGCGTAGGACCTGCCTGACCTGAGACCACCTTGGCGCTGGGTAGGTGCAGCAAATTCAATACCGCTTGGCCATTAACAATGATGACTGACTAAACAGTGTTGTTATGGATACTTCCCTTTTCACAGGACTGCAGAGCATTATAATGATTTATAATCCTGTGTGTCTCAGCTAGACCTTACATCTACTGAATTTTACTGACTGCATTATGGCAATACAGGTAAGCCCACGCATAGACACAGTATTAGTAATCATGATAATGCAGTGCATATAATATATTTTTCACCCTATAAGACGCACCTAGGTTTTAGAGGAGGACAATAAGAAAAAAAGAGAAAAAAATGTCATTAGACCTCAACAGACAGCCCCAATCATACCCCCAATGTTAATAAGACCTCAGATCAGACCCCCAATGTTAATAAGACCTCAGATCAGACCCCCAATGTTAATAAGACCTCAGATCAGACCCCCAATGTTAATAAGACCTCAGATCAGACCCCCAATGTTAATAAGACCTCAGATCAGACCCCCAATGTTAAAAGACCTCAGATCAGACCCCCATGTTTAATAAGACCTCAGATTCAGACCCCCAATGTTAATAAGACCTCAGATCAGACCCCCAATGTTAATAAGACCTCAGATCAGACCCCCAATGTTAATAAAGACCTCAGATCAGACCCCCAATGTTAATAAGACCTCAGATCAGACCCCCAATGTTAAATAAGACCTCAGATCAGACCCGCAATGTTAATAAGACCTCAGATCAGACCCCCAATGTTAATAAGACCTCAGATCAGACCCCCAATGTTAATAAGACCTCAGATCAGACCCGCCAATGTTAATAAGACCTCAGATCAGACCCCCAATGTTAATAGACCTCAGATCAGACCCCCAATGTTAATAAGACCTCAGATCAGACCCCCAATGTTAATAAGACCTCAGATCAGACCGCCAATGTTAATAAGACCTCAGATCAGACCCGCAATGTTATAAGACCTCAGATCAGACCCCCAATGTTTAATAAGACCTCAGATCAGACCCCCAAATGTTAATAAGACCTCAGATCAGACCCCCAATGTTAATAAGACCTCAGATCAGACCCCAATGTTAATAAGACCTCAGATCAGACCCGCAATGTAATAAGACCTCAGATCAGACCCCCAATGTTAATAAGACCTCAGATCAGACCCCCAATGTTAATAAGACCTCAGATCAGACCCCCAATGTTAATAAGACCTCAGATCAGACCCGCAATGTTAATAAGACCTCAGATCAGACCCGCAATGTTAATAAGACCTCAGATCAGACCCCCAGTAATTAATAAGACTTCAGATCAAGACCCCCAATGTTAATAAGACCTCAGATCAGACCCCCAGTATTAATTAAGACTTCAGATCAGACCCCCAATGTTAATAAGACCTCAGATCAGACCCCCAATGTTAATAAGACCTCAGATCAGACCCCCAATGTTAATAAGACCTCAGATCAGACCCCCAGTATTAATAAAAAACCTACTACTCATACTACCCCCGGAAGGGGACAGCAAGAACAGATGCTCAAACAAAAATAATATAAAATAATATAACTTTTATTACAAAGAAGATCAAAAAAGGTATAAATTAAATACTCTCCAGAAATACAATAAAAGGGTCATACAGTGTAGGTGGGAGACATGGGCCGTGGTGGTGACCCTCCCAAACTAGATGTTAAACATGCCTATGGGTAAAGCACACCTATAAGTACATAAACCTATAGTACTCAAATATCCCCAGAGTAATGTGTCACCAGCACACAATGCCACCTATTGCCAAATAAAGCACAGGTAAAAAAACCTTATAGGCCATAAATATGTCCCTGGTACATCATCAAACAAAAATAAAACTTACCCAAAGACATGATTAGGCAGGGGAACCACCACACAGCCCACTAACAGAGTCCTCAACGCGCGTTTCGCAAAGAAAAGCTACTCCTCCTGACAAATAAAAATAAAAATCCTGGCAAATAAAAATCCACTTACCTCTCCTGCTCCGGACGCCGCCTCTCCTCACCTCCAGCGCTCCTCCTGCTCTTCTTGCTACAGCCGACAGCCAAGGACCAGGAAGCAGTGAGTACAGAGCCTTCACCACTTCCCTGTCCTCCGGTACTAATGTAATTATTCGTCCCATAAGACGCAGGGACACCCCCCACACAAACACACTTTTGGGGGGGAAAATGTGTCTTATGGGGTGAAAAATACAGTAAATGTGTTTCACCAGAAAAAAAAAACCTCAACCAACAACAAATGTGTTTTTTCCAATATGGTTTTTAATGCAGTTTTAACTGCACCTCAACTGTAATAGTCCCCAAATCATTAGTGCCTAATAGTTGAAAGCTATTGGTATTGGATTTTAAATGTTATCCCTGCTTTAAGCCTCTTTCACACGTCAGTGTTTGGTCAGTGATTTCCATCAGTGATTGTGAATCAAAACCAGGATTGGAGCCTCCACAGACATAAGATATAAGAGAAAGATCTGCACCTGTTCTGTGTCTAGAGCCGGATTTGGTTTTCGCTCACAATCACTGATGACAGTCACTGACCGAACACTGATGTGTGAATGAGGCATTGGGCTGGATTCACACATAGCTCTTGATTTTCTGGCAGTGAACAATTTCAAATTTGTTTTTAAAGTAACGGGCTGTGTGACACATTTAAGAAAGCGGGGCGCAGCACTTAATTGTATTTGGCACAGTCTAATAAATCACATCCTGACTTTTTCATCCACCACAAATAAGGCAGGTCAGGAGTGGAGAGAATTTTAAACCATTTTTGAGACAATCCCCTGTGATAAAAGCAAAACATACTGTAAATTTGGCCAGTTGCAGACTATTGCTAAGGCCTTATTCACATGTCAGTGATTTCCATCAGTGATTGTGAGGCAAAACCAGGAGTGAAGCCTACATAACGTATAAGGGCTTATGCACACGACTGGTGCCGGACCATGCCCGTATTGCGGCCCGCATACGTCCGATCCGCAACACACAGACACCGGCCATGTGCAGCCCGCATCACAGACCGATTCATTTCAATGGGTCCGCAATCACGGAGATGCGGAGAAGAGGCACGGATCGGAACACCACGGCAGCACTACGGTGTGCTTCCATGGTGTTTCTGGCCGTGCCTCCATACCGCACTACTTTTTTGCGGTGCGGAGTGAATGGGTCCGCGATCCGAATGTGGCGGCCCCACAGTCAGTGCCCATGCATTGTGGACCGCGAATTATGGTCCACAGCACGGGCACTGAATGCACATGTTCGTGTGCATGAGCCCTAATGGAAAGATTTCCTCCTGTTCTGTGTTTTTATACTGCACCTGGTTTGGCTCACAATAACTGATGGAAATAACTGAAGTGTGAACTTGGCCTTAATGAATGTTGTGTTTTTTGTACTTTTACTTTGCCTTTTCCTTTTTTTACAATAGCTTTTCTTCATAGAGAATACTTTGTTACAAATTGCACTTCTCCCCTACTTTCCTTATAATGTACAATAAGTTAATCAAACCTTCTAGAAATTCTCTTCCAGGTTAGGACACTTTTACAACCAGCCCTTAAGTAATGATACATCATGTGCACAGGACGTATACATGATCTATATTACAAATCAAAATGAAGCTGGGTAAAGTGCAGCTTGATATTAGGATGCTGGTGGGACAGTAGAGCCAAACTAAGCATGGCTGTCCAAGTGGACATCCTTTGTAATTGTCCGAGCAGTCTCTTACTTGCCCATTCAGTAACCCCCTACTATTTTTAGGGTATCTCGCTGTCTAACGCTGTTGGATATTGCCATGCAGCTACGACCATTTCAACAGTAAGAATAACCTGGGCGGTCTCGGGTTACCCTGCTCACACATTCATGACATAACTGCTCAAGCAAATGATTTCATGTAGTATGATCCTCCCTGAACGCATGGCAGGGAATCCCAGCATGCAGCCCTGACCTCGCTATAACCTTGAAAATATCGCCCAAACGCTGGATTTCATGATCATTCACCGGGAACATCTTCAAGGGGCCAAAGGGAATATATGAGAGAAATAAGTACCTCAGCTAAGCGGCTGTATCCACAGAGAATAAGGGGCCATTTATCAAATCTGCTATACCAGTTTTGTTACATAAAAAACTCACAAGTGATGGCCGTCTGTGACATTTGGTGCATATTTTTGACATTTGGTGATCCTTACCACTTTTAGAAGTGGAGGGAAAAGTAGGTCAGGATTAAAAAGTCACAAAAAAGTTTGACGACCTCCCAGTGTACTTTTACAGGCGTACATCATCATATATTGTTACTGTGCGCCATGTCATAAATCTGTCACAACCTCACAAAGCAAAGACAGACTTAAAACTGACACAAAATCCATCCTAAGTCTGTTAATGTCTCTGGTGCCGACATATCTTCTTCCTTATATCTTAAAGGGGTTTTCCAGGATTACAATACTGATGACCTGTCCTCAGGATAGGTCATCAGTATCTGATCAGTGGGGGTCTGACACCCGGGACCCCCGCCGATCAGCTGTTTGAGAAGGTACCGGCGCTCCCGTGAGCACTGCGGCCTTCTCTCAGCTTTTCTTAGGCCAGTGACGTCACGTTCATCGGTCACGTGGCCTAGGAGCGGCTCAGCCCCATTCAAGTGAATAGGGCTCAGCACAATACCAAGCATGGCCGCTGTACAATATGCGGCGCTGAGCTTGGTGAGCGGGGAGAAGGCCGCTGTGCTCACGGGAGCGCCAGTACCTTCTCAAACAGCTGATGAGCAGGGGTCCTGGGTGTCGGACCGACCGATCAGATACTGATGACCTATCCTGAGGACAGGTCATTAGTAGGAAAATCCTGGAAAATCCCTTTAAGTTTAGGAAAAAGTCACGTTGCAGGTTCTCTAAATCCCAGCCACTGAAGGGGTTTTCTTAATGAAATAAAGATTAACAAAAGGGAAGAAGTTAAAATAATAAGAGAAGTTATACCGGTTCAAACCCCTTCCATCCCCGCACCATCCATGTGTCCTTCTGGA
This sequence comes from Rhinella marina, assembly GCA_900303285.1. Classification (NCBI taxonomy): domain Eukaryota; kingdom Metazoa; phylum Chordata; class Amphibia; order Anura; family Bufonidae; genus Rhinella; species Rhinella marina. The sequence goes on from ONZH01012914.1 coordinate 70,384, forward strand.
TGGGCTCTGTTTACATGGCTGCAGCGGTGACGTGTCTGTATGACGTGTCCACTGCAGCCAATCATTGGACGCAGCAGTCATGTGCTGTATACCAGTGATCGGCTGCGACAGTCAATTAAGGTGCAGAAGTACACAAAGGCAGGAAGGTTTAGATCGGGGCGCTGAAAAAAAGGGGGGATTTGACCCATCATTATAACTTGTTTATTATTTTAACACTTTCACTGCCACTTAGCCATTTTTATGTTAATTCAAACAACCCCTCTGCTGATATGATGAGCTGAGTACTTTTTGAAAAACAAAGATAAAAGAAAGCAAAAGTTTGCTGTGTATATAGATAGATTATGAGATATAGATAATGAGATATATAGGTAGATAGCTAGATAAGAGATAGATAGATATGAGATAGACAGATAGATAAATAGATAGATAAGAGATAGATAGATAGATAGATAAGATAGATAGATAGATAGACAGATAGATAAATAGATAGATAGATAAGAGATAGATAGATAGATAGATAGATAGATAGATAGATAGATAGATAGATAGATAGATAGATAGATAGATAGATAGATATAGATAGATAAGATAGATAGATAGATAGATAGATATAGATAGATAGATAGATAGATAGATATAGATAGATAGATAGATAGATAGATAGATAGATAGATAGATAGATAGATAGATAGATAGATAGATAGATAGATAGATGATAGATAGATAGATAGATAGATAGATAGATAATAGATAGATAGATAGATAGATAGATAGATAGATAGATAGATAATAGATAGAGATAGATAGATATAGATAGATAGATAGATAGATAGATAGATGATAGATAGAGATAGATAGATAGATAATAGATAGATAGATAGATATGAGATAGATAGATAGATATGAGATAGATAGATAGATAGATGAGATAGATAGATAGATAGATATGAGATAGATAGATAGATAGATAGATAGATAGATAGATAGATAGATAGATATATAGATAGATAGATAGATAGATAGATAGATAGATAGATAGATAGATAGATAGATAATAGATATAGATAGATAGATAGATAGATAGATAGATAGAGATAGATAGATATGAGATAGATAGATACACAGATATAGATAGATAGATAGATAGATAGATAGATAGATAGATAGATAGATAGATGATAGATAGAGATAGATAGATAGATAGATAGATAATAGATAGATAGATAGATAGATAGATATGAGATAGATAGATAGATAGATAGATAGATAGCATATGAGATAGATAGATAGATAGATAGATAGATAGATAGATAGATAGATAGATAGATAGATAATAGATAGATAGATAGATAGATAGATAGATAGATAGATAGATAGATAGATAGATAGATAGATAGAGATAGATAGATAGATAGATAGATAGATAGAGATAGAGATAGATAGATAGATGAGAGATAGATAGATAGATAGATAGATAGATAGATAATAGATAGACAGACAGATGATAGATGAGTGAACACCAGCCTCAGTACAGGCACAGATCATACATAGCTCTTCCGTTGATATTGCTCTTGGTGTAATTAGTCTCGTCCTCATGTGGGATTTACCAGGACTATTAAATATTAAATTACAGTGTGGCTTGTGTTACTTTTGCATATGGCCGACTAGGATCTCCCCTTTGAAGGGCACTGCGCTACACGGAGGGTGCACTGATTTCATCATGTGTTGTTGAGGGTCCCAGCTCTGTGATCGGCTGAGGGCTCATTCACACGGACGAAAATGCTTTGCAGTCCGCAAATCTTAGATCTGCAAAACAAGCATACCTGCCGAGAGCCTGCTGCCATTGTTTTTACACTCTTGCAGAAATGTACTATCCTTGACAGCAGAACGGACCGCGGAATGGACTTGCGGATACGGACAGGACATAGGTGTGCTGTCTGCAATGTTTTCAGCCCCATTGAGTTGAATGGGCCTGCATTAGAGATGAGTGAACGTGCTTGTTACGAGCACTGTAGCGCTCGACTCCCCGGCGAACAAATGCACGCAGGCATTGCGGATCCGTCCTCAGCTGCATGTAAGTCAATGAGGACGGATCCGTTTGGTATGAGTGTCATACCAAACGATCCAACCCCATTGACTTACATGCAGCTGAGGACGGATCCGCAATGCCTGCGGGCATTGCGCAGGGGAGCCGAGCGCTACAGTGCTCGTAACGAGCACGTTCACTCATCTCTAGTCTGCATCCAATCTGCAAGGACAGGCATTGTTACAATGGATCTGCATAAAAACGGATGCAATACGGATGTCACACGGACATCATCTGTATTTTTTGCGGATCCGGTCGTGTGCATGATCCCTAATTGTGAGGAGAGTTCAGCACTGGACAGGATTGAATAACTTTAGATGTACAAACATAAAAGTCAGGAAGTGTCCAGAATCATGTAGAGGAGCGGTGACTCCAGCAGCTGCACAATGTATGTCTAGTACTGAGGGGTGACAGCTGCTGTCTAAAGGCAATCTATTATTATTAAGAGAGTGCTGACACTTTTATATGGTGAATGTCTATACGATACGGGTTTTGATATAATCTGTTGATTGTCACTCTTTTTTCTTCTTACAAATACAGACCCCACCTCTCCTGAAGGTAAGGTGGATTGATATCTGTGTGTAGCATGCGGCAGTGATGAGTACAGGAAGGATTAATATGTGATGAACAGGTGGCTCCATGATGCCAATGTGAAATCCTGGGATTTGTAGTTCCACATAATCTCATTAGCCAGCTTGAAGTGTTAGCTCTGATCAGACTGTTATTCATCCTGCTATCCAGGCTACACCCACATATTACATGGACCCATTAAAGAGGTTGGCCCATCTAGGACACTGAGGCCGTATTGTGGTGATACATCAATGTCAGACAATTCTGGGACCCACTACAATCTCCAAAACAGGGCCCCCAAACTGATGGTGAGCATGCCGCACATGCGCGGTGTACTCTCCATTCATCACTATGGGAGTCCTAGCCAAAGGAGCCCGCTCGGCTGTTCATGTCAAGGCAATGAAAAGATGGAGGCCACGCATGTGTATATACTCCTGGATATAGGAGCGGGTCCTAGAGGTGGGACCCGCAGCTATCTCACACTGATGGCATATCCTAGCGATATGTCATCAATGTCCCAAATGGAGCAACCCCTTTAAAGTAAATTGTGTAATTCCCACGTCGGCTTATTGTCATGGAGCACTTTTTGTCCTTTTTCTGGCCAAGAATCTTTCATGTAAATGAATGGGTCAGGAAAATAGACAGACACGCCGGGATACCAGATATGTCAGTGTTTTGCAGACAGAAATCTGACAGAAAGAGGAAGTTTACTGAAGTAAGAGAGTAATTTATGAGACGTGCGTCCACATGTAGATATTGGTAACTTGTCAGCCCATAGTAAAGGACTTAGACATCTTGGAAATATTTGTATTTCTACAACTTTTGCACAGAAATAGTTAATGGATGGGATGTGCTCAAAGTATCTCAATCAGAGCATTATAATCCTTCATCAGGATCAGAAGCAACTGCTCCCCTCAGCGCTCTCCTCCCTCATGTTCCTCTCTCCACCTCCCTTCTCTTCTCCACTCCTCACTGCTGAACATTTATTTTGAGCCCAAGGAGCAGGGGACACCTCGCCAAATTTGGTAAAAGACAGAGGCCTGTGATTGACAGCGGCTCCTTGAGACAGGAGCTGGTGCTGAGACAGCTCCATCTGTCTCAGAATCATTCACAGGGAAGGGGTCAGGGGCAACACAGAGGGGGAGGACGGGCCTGGTGTCACTACAACATGCTCCCTTCACACTCTGAGAGAACAGGGGGCTCTGGACAACAAGACTCTGATCATCGAGATAAATCTCACCTTGTTATCTCATCACTTGCACGTTACAAGAGCCATAGTGAGAGCAAACAAGCTGAGCCATAGGAAGACACCGCTCTAAACTAGTAGAAGGGATCGATGCTGTGAGTTACAGAGGAACTGTCATATTGTGTATGGACACGGATGGTAAACATCTTTGTAATGTACTTTATTAGGGAAAGAGGTTTCTTTTGACTTGAAAACAGGTTGGAAAGAGTCTTATCAGGAAAGCTCAACAGCGCTGCCACGGAGTGTCTGTCTCCAGTCTGAAGGCTCCCGGCCACCTCCTGACTATGGACACGTGGCCCATCACTGCCCACCATCCTGCCTATCTGACATGTCATACACAGGCATCTTTAGTGCTCAGTAAAACTCTGGTAGAGTAATACAATGATATCTAGAGCAGGAGAAGCACAGATTAAGAATCAGATACATAAGGCATATAGAATAAGAAGCTCCACATAAAGGTATGAGCTGAAGCACTAGCAGGCCTCCACTGCAGCTTTACAAGGGGTCCACACAGTAACAACGCCAAAAACCCTCAGCTACAAGAACTGCACAGATCTGAACCAGTCTTCAGTACCAAAATCACATTTAAACCTACATGTAAAATCCTCTGTCTGACCCTACCCTTAAGGGAATGTGTCACCTGGTCTGGGTCCACTAAATCACAGGCATGCTGTTATGCAGTTGGGGTTTAGGGTCCCAAACTTGCCCACACCATACCTATTCATTCCCACAAAAAAAAGTAAATTAAATAACCGGGAGAAGAGTCCGGAACTCTGCTCCAGTGACATTGAGCATGTGTACACAGCACCAATGAAGGACATGACTTCACTGTACATGCACGTCAGGATCATGCTCAGTGAATCGAGGCGCGCGGTCCTTGACTTCATGGACGTGCACACGTTCTGCTGGAGAGGAGTCCTAGACTTTCACTTCCTTTCTTTTTCAGGGACGTATGGTTATGGTATCGGCCGGTTTGAGACCCTAAATCTCAGTATGTTGCTGGTTTAAACTCCCCAAATCAGTTGACAGTTATCCTGTAAACAACAAAGCGTATCTATTAATCCCCAAAAACTGCACCCATTGAATGAGACAATCCGAAGGTGGTGGAGCCGCTGGGCATGTGCCTCAGAAGTACAAGGTTAGGGCAGAGAAATTCAAAGCTGCCTTGGGTGAGGTGGGGCCCAGCTATGAATCTGCCAAAGCAGCATGAGCCTCCAAAAACTCCACAACATGTTTCCACAAAGGAGCCATAGAGTCTGTCACATGATTCTCTTTGACCAATCAAGGGTTACACTGCTTGGTATACATGTGAGGAGCCTGTATGTTTATAGGAAAGTAGGTAAGGACAGCTGCTGGCTGTATCTGATGTGTACGGCCAGCTTTAGTCAGATCTTTCACTGACGTAGCTGTACAGAGCCTTACTTTACACAAGAGAGAGTGGACATTTTCAGTACTGTTTTGGGGGTTGATAATAAATTACTGTATAATTTTAATATTTTTTTTCAGAACTGCATTTGTGTCCATTTATTTTTTATACTGTTCATGTTTTACAAAAAACGTAAGGGAGTCTGTTTTGATTCCCTATATCACACTCATAAATTTAGATAGTTGAACTCCTAGAATATACATACCAGGTGAGTGCATTAAAGGGGTTGTCCCATGAATAATGTAAAAAATGACAAACATACATCATATAGTCCATGACAATACCTTTCTAATAAAGCTAGAACCAGCCCTGTACCTCACATGGATCCAGAGATCTCCTCATTCATTGTTCTGCTAGATTTCTATCAAGCTGACACCTCAAGGGGAGTGTCTTTTCTGCTGCAGTTCAGGGGGCGTGTCCATGTGCTCCCTATCACAGCTAAGGGGGTGTGTCCATGCTCTGCCTATCACAGCTCAGGAGGCAGTGGAAGGAAAAAACTGAGCATGTGCGGCCTTCTCAGTGAGCAGGACAAAGAAATAAAAAATTAAGTGGCATTATAAAGATACGTTTTACTGAATAACTCAGTAGCTGTACTAAATATTTAATGACATGCAATTGCAAAAGTATTCAGATCCAGGGGCTGATTTGAAATCTGTACAATATTTTTCGTGGGACAACCCCTTTAATTACTCATTTAAAATGTAGCTTTTAATCAATTCTGCTTAAAAACAGTATGTCCACATTAACCCTAGAATGCGTGACATCAGAAATCTTCATATTAACGTATTGGGGGCCTTTTAGGCCCCCATGCAAATCATATGGAAAACACACTTATATAACTTTTACAAGTTTATTTTAAAACTGCTAAATAAAATATGATTAGTAAACAAAATTTTAATTATAACAGAAACTTGCTCTCAACATCGTATCTTATCTCAGGTCCTTAACAATTAGCTCACAGTGTATACTGTCCTCATTACTCTCTTCACAGCTTATTACTGTGTTCAGAAGGACCTGAGATGATGTCATGACTTTATCTCTCCCTCCAAAAATCACATGACATCCTCATATGGCATTATCCACACCCTGGCCCCTCCACCAGCATTACTGAGTACAAATAAAGTAACTTGAGGTACAAACACTACTGAGAACATAATAAAAAAATACATGGGGGCCTAAAAGGCCCCCAATCCGTACAGATGTGTTTTTCACCAAAAAAGCATTGTTACACCAAAATGCCTATGAAAAAAAATATATGAACAACTGGATATTACCAACAACGACATTCTTGAGGATTACCTGGAGTTTCAAAATTCTAACTTAAGTAATTTTGCAGATAATAAAAAAGTAAGCATGGGGGCCTAAAAGGCCCCCAATACGCATTCTAGGGTTAATGATACTACAATGACAATAAAATGCAATATATGCTCAAACAAACAGATAATGTATACGTAAGCACCCAGGCTTAGAGGAATGGTCTCCCTCCAATGAAAATAGCCGCCATCTTGGATAACACTTTTGAAAAAAATACATACATGAAATATGATGAAGTATGGTATGTAACGATCTTACCCAACCAGGCAGTCATGTATTTGTAGTAGTCCTCAATGGTACCAAGAGGGAGACTGTAGGGACCAAACAAGGTAGAGGCAAAATGAGAAAAGTGTAGCTCAAATTAAAGCACAGAGGAGGGCAGTGAGCACAAACCTAGTCTCATAGATGGCGGTGATGAGAACATAGTCCTGCCACTTTACACATCACTAGTCAGACCACACATGGAGGACTGTGTACAGTTCTGGGCTCCTGTGAACAAGGCAGACATAGCAGAGCTGGAGAGGGTTCAGAGGAGGGCAACTAAAGTCATAACTGGAATGGGTGGACTACAGGACCCAGAAAGATTATCAAAATTAGGGACGACTGAGGGGAGATGTAATAACTATGTATAAATATATCAGGGGTCAGTACAGAGATCTCTCCCATCATCTATTTATCCCCAGGACTGTGACTGTGACAAGGGGACATCCTCTGCGTCTGGAGGAAAGAAGGTTTGTACACAAACATAGAAGAGGATTCTTTACTGTAAGAGCAGTGAGACTGTGGACTCTTTACTGTAAGAGCAGTGAGACTGTGGACTCTTTACGGTAAGAGCAGTGAGACTATGGACTCTTTACGGTAAGAGCAGTGAGACTATGGACTCTTTACGGTAAGAGCAGTGAGACTATGGATTCTACTGTAAGAGCAGTGAGACTATGGACTCTTTATGGTAAGAGCAGTGAGACTATGGACTCTTTATGGTAAGAGCAGTGAGATTATGGAACTCTCTCCCTGAGGAGGTGGTGATGGTAAGTTCACTATAAGAGTTCAAGAGGGGCCTGGATGTATTTCTGGAGGGTAATAATATTACAGGTTATAGTTACTAGAGAGGGGTCGTTGATCCAGGGAGTTATTCTGATTGCCTGATTGGAGTCGGAAAGGATTTTTTTTTCCCCTAAAGTGAGGAAAATTGGCTTATACCTCACAGGGGTTTTTTGCCTTCCTCTGGATCAACTTATAGGAAAACAGGCCGAACTGGATGGACAGATGTCTTTTTTCGGCCTTATAAACTATGTTACTATGTTACCCTATAATATACAGTGACGGGGCTACACATGCCCTACCTATCTACACGGGGCAGCCCATGATGGTTGGGGGCCCCGTCCGGATGCCTCTCCCTGTGTCCTGGACCTAACCCTCAAAATAAGAAAATAACAAAAAAAGTGCCCACTCCCGACGTGGCACGTTTCTGTCACATTGACTCGTCAGGGGAGTATAGCAAACAGATTAAGAAAGAAAATATATTAGAACATAAAGGGTTTGGTTCAGGTCCCAATACATTACAAGCAGCCAGTGGGCTAACAAGTAAAAACACCCCAGCTCAATACCAGTGTCATAAAACGCTGCATTAGGTGACCCATAATAGGGGCAGCTGACACGGGCAATGCTGGAAAAATCAATCAGGTCTCTCCATATGGGACAAGTACGCTGGGTTTGATAACCTGGTATGTATATTCTGGGAGTTCAACTGTTCATGTTTTACACCAAATAACTTGATCATTTCTTCGGGTCATTTTATTCATGTAGTTACTGGTTTGTGCCATCATTTGTGACTTTCTCTCTCTTTCCAACACTCTCACCACTTCTGTAAAAGGTGGGTAGGAGGTGGCCACCCGTGGGCCGACACATTTAACAACATGTGTGCCGGAAACATCTGAAATCTAGATTTCAGTTCTGGTGCACGGACAGCCCAAAGTGCACCACAATTATTAAGAGAAGTGCTGGTCTTAATTGTGTAATCTAACGCCGGCACTGGACAATTTAAGACCAATGTAAATTTTGCCATTTTTAATTACATTTTTATTATCCACACAAGACATTACTATTTAATATTTCTATTTTAATCCTATCATTTATTAGAGCACTGTGTGCTGATACATTACACTCTGAGTCACCATTCATAACATAATACTTAGCTTCCCTTGACAGCAGAATTACTAGATAGACAACCATAGGGTCCTTTCCAGGGCTGACTGGTGACCCGATTGGTGGACTCCCCTCTGACCATACTTCAGTCCAATTGCTTTGTTAGATTTATTTGAGACTTCCAGCTCAGGATACATGTTCTTTCTCAGGGAGCATGTTCTTTCTGCTGCAGCTCTCTCCCTATCACAGCTCAGGATGTGTACTTTCTCAGTCTTTTCTGCTGCAGCTCTCTCCCTATCACAGCTCAGGGTTGTGTACTTTCTCAGTCTTTTCTGCTGCAGCTCTCTCCTTATCCCAGCTCAGGGGTGTGTACTTTCTCAGTCTTTTCTGCTGCAGCTCTCTCCTTATCCCAGCTCAGGGGTGTGTACTTTCTCAGTCTTTTCTGCTGCAGTTCTCTCCCTATCACAGATCAGGGGTGTGTCCATTCTCAGTCTTTTCTGCTGCAGCTCTCTCCATGTCACAGCTCAGGGATGTGTACTTTCTCAGTCTTTTCTGCTGCAGCTCTCTCCTTATCACAGCTCAGGGGTGTGTCCTCTCTCAGTCTCTTCTGCTGCAGCTCTCTCCCTATCACAGCTCAGGGGTGTGTCCTTTCTCAGTCTTTTCCGCTGCAACTCTCTCCATGTCACAGCTCAGGGATGTGTACTTTCTCAGTGGGCATGTCCTTTCTGCTGTAGCTCTTTCCCTGTAACTGTCACAGCTTCCACAGTAAATCAGCTGGAGACAGATGAAGGATGGAATTGAGCATGTGCGACCACCTCAACAAAAAAATAAAGTGAACAAACAGCAGGTGGCGCTATACAAATATGTTTTACTGAATAACTACACGGCTATACTAAATTTTAATTAAATACAATTACAAAAAATGCACAATACTTTTCGTGTGACAACTACTTTAACCTCTCTTCTACTGCTGAAATGTCAAAAGATGTTGCTGCAGACTGAGGACCTGAACTACAAACCTTCCAAATACAGTGAGTAGTCATTTAGAGGATAAAAGAGCCCAGTGACTGGAGACGGACTGGTTCCGAAGGAAACACTGCATAAAGTTCTTAGTATGACGCTGTCATAAAGGCGCTGAACTGAAGACAGAGAAGGGCAATGATTCATTTAGTGATTTATGAAGTGAGATAATGATAATGTGCATATCCCTCTTTTAATTCATTCTCAGGCATTGGGCCTTGCAGCTTAGCTTACCTTCTCATCTAGCTATAAAACAAGCGAAACATTACATGCAATCCTATGACATTGTTTTATGCAACAGACATTGTTATCGTCAACAGAATTCTTACTCTAGAATCCCATGAATCAAAGGTAGAGCAGAATGAGCATATGGTCAGTAATTTCCAGTCTTAATATGGCTTCGACATCCTCCACTAGTCAGTGCACAAAGCTCTTGTTCTAGCGGACCTGGCCCATCCATGAATTGTATCACACTTCTCCTGCAGTGAATGTGTGGTGGGCCGCTGCTCCTCCCAGCAATATCAGTTAAAGGGGTTTTGCGGGATTTTACTACCGACGACCTATACTCAGGATAGGTCATCAGTTTCTGATCGGTGGGGGTACGACACCCGGGACCCCCGCCGATCAGCTGTTTGAAAAGGCACTGGCTCTCTCTTGAGGGCCACGGCCTTCTCTCAGCTTTTCCTAGGCCAGTGACATCACGTTCATCGGTCACGTGGCCTAGGAGCAGCTCAGTGAATGGGGCTGAACACGATACCAAGCACACCCGCTGTACAACCTACAGTGCTCTGCTTTGTATGCTGCGGGAAGGTCACGGCGCTCACAGGAGTAACGGTACCTTCTCAAACAACTGATGACCCCACCGATCAGATACTCATGACCTGTCCTTTAACTGCATAGTTCTCTCAATGAGGTGCTTTTCTGCACGTAAAATCTTTTTTCATGAAATTGCAGAGAGGGTGCGAAAATGTTCAACTGTTTAAACAAATACAAATCAGTGATCCGAGTGCTCCTTAAGAAGACAGATGTGGGGAAGCAAATAGTTCAATGTTCTCATCTCCAATTGAATTGTGGCTGCAGGAAGTGTAACAGTGTAAAGAGAGTTCTCTAATAAGCCTGATCCAGGCGGTTATATTTGGGACATGCCCCGCATCATATTACGTTAATCGCTCCCATGGCCCTGGGTTTAAAAGCATTACAGAGAATCAGGTCAAGAGCCCAAAGCGCCAACAAAAGTCTGAAATAAACCCCCTGCCCTCTGCCCAGTGTCCGCAATCTCAAAATAACTATATGTTTGTGGTGAAGGTTACCCCTCCTGCAGCTGGCAGAGCGCCTCTTTACAGAAAATATAGTAAAAGTTATGGAATTTCAGAAAACGCAATTGCTATCAGAACTGAATTTGTAAAGTATAAGTGAGCTTAGTTTGCAATGGGGTTTAGTTCCAGGTAGTCATCAAACTGCGATGCAGCCAGGAGAAAGTCAACATGCAAGTCAGCGCAGGTTCCAAAATGACTTAGAATTTCACTGTTACAAGGCCCATCAAGCTGGGCGAACCCTGCCACATTTGAGAACATTCTCCGAAGTCCTGCCGGATCCCTCTGCATTCCACCATTGCCATAAGCTTAAAGGTCGCTGTCCAGCCCCATATCCTCTGCATATTTGCCAGGTTGCGGCCAGGTTTCCGAGGATCCCCATTAAAGTTGATGGGGTCAGACAGCGACGTTCAAACTTTCGGCAATGCTAGAATGCAGAGAGATGTGGCAGGCTGTTCCTAGGGGTTGTAAAATGAGCAACCTATGCATCTGCTGGTTGAATCCATACAGGCATTTATTGGATGCCCTTCTTTTAGGGGCTGTCACCTCTCCTGACATATCTGTTTTAGTAAATAATTGAACTCCCCATGCAATAACAGTTCTGGAGCACCTATCCATTATGATTCTATGTTGGGTCATTCCTCTGTTATTCCTAATAAAAGTTTGTAAATTAATTGCCAAATGGTCAAATGAACTTATGTACTAAAACAGACATATCAGGAGAGGTGATGAGAATCCTCTACCCCGATGGGCTCCTACAAATGAGCGCGCTATGACTCCACTCATCCCTGTGGGTCTGTCAAACACAGCCAAGCACTTGTACTTGTCTATCTACAGCGGTCATATAGAGATGATGGTGGTGCTCATGCATGACCTGCTGCACCGTTCATTTTGGGGGCCCTGTTCAATACCGGGTCCCCATTCTCATAATCGATGGGGGTCAAAGCAATCAGACCCCCACCGATCTAATAGTTATTCTGTGTCCTCTATATAGGGAATAACTGGTTACAATTGGAATCACAAGTGTCCAGGAGGTAGAGCCCGAAGGTTCAAAATTCTCTGCTGATTGTGTCATCAAACATATTTTCATTGACAATGGAGCTGCCAGATTCAGTTCTAAGACTTCAATGAAACTTCTATGAATCCACAGATAATATATTATAGTAGCAGTAAAGTCATCCACATGCTGCAGAAAGTAAACCTCAGCACACATTGACCTGCAGTGCACTGCTGATGTGTGGACGTAGCCTGAATGTGAATAATTTAAAGTGTCTTTACTAAGTAACCAGAACTCACAAATATCATTTATAAATTTAGGAAGAAACTTTCCACCATGAATTCCTTGTGTTTGCTGTTTCTGTGATCCGTTGTTTGATTGCTCCACAAATCGCTGTATAAGCGTCCTGACAATACACAGATCAGCGATGTCCTAATACTTTACACTGATGAGTTAAAGTATGTATCTACACTTATCAGGTAAGGTAACATTTCACACAGTTCACACAAGTATATGACCGTATGATGTATCTTCGGTCAGCGTTCAATCCACATTTTTTGCGGTCTGGATGTGGACCCATTAATTTTTGTAAAGCTGCAAAAAACGTGGACATTACATGGATGTCATGCATGTGCAATCTGCATCTGTGCAGCAGTTTCACAAATTCTGGAACGTCTGTTTTGCAGAGAAGAATTTCTATAATGGGGACCAAGGAAAGTGCGGGCGCACACATGGCTGGTATCCGTATTTTGCAGATTTGCGGACTGAAAAATACATACGGTCGGCTTTACTTGTAAACATCATGCACTCAGAATTGTGAATAGGCCTTTCTTTGTAGTTGATGGAATTTGGTCTCCTTTGAGTTACTGTAACACTTATTTTTGGCTTCATACTTCTAAGTCTATAAGTGGCCTTTGTGGACAAGTGGTATCCTCAGAATCTTGCCACCTGTCGGAGCAGAATATATTTCAGTCTCTGCAAGAGCTGTCGCCTGCCTTGTTGAAAAAAAAAATTAGTGTGAAGTGGGGGGGTGTATTTAAAATAAGATTGAGCCCAAAGAATAATGTGATGAATAGTAACATTTAACAAGAGAAGAATTTTGCACGTACAGTAATTACATAGACTACATGTCTGTATGCTATTTGTCTTCAGCCTCTCTTCTACAGGACGTTTTTCTTGAGTGAAAAATCCAAGTTATGGAGAAGGAAAATATAGGAAAAAGTTACTGAGACTACAATTCTAAAGTTCCTTTCTAGAAAAGCATATATCAAACTGATTGGATGTAAACCTGTCAGAATATAGGAGCAGATTCAGACAGAATCCACTGACATTCAATGAGCAATCCACGAGAATAGAAATTTAAACCCTATTCAGATGCTTACGATCTATCAGCGCAGAATAACATAGGATTAACATTTTAAAGTCCCCAGTACGGTCCTCTATTCCTGTAGATTTTGGGTAGAAAATCCTCAGATTAGCTCCAATGAAGTACTTTGGGCTAATCCACACACAGATCCCTTAGCTAAACTGTGGCTGAAATCCAAGTTTTAACACTGAATTTCTACTGCAAATTTCTTTTAAAAAATTCCCGGTTTGCATTGTGTATACGGCCTACGGCTCTTGTATAATGTAAACTATTACAGTTCTGTGTGGTTCACACTTGCTAATAATTAAAGACTGAGTCAGTTGCAGGCATAGCCTGTGCTGAACGTCAAGCTGTGAAAGGAACCAGTGGGTCAGAACAGGGAAGTAGAAGGAAGTACCAGAGAACGCCCCTCTGTGCGGGACAATCCAGAGCTCTCTGTACAGGCACACACGTATGAATGAAGTTGCAGGCCTGGAAAGGGTTATCAGACACCTGTCATCGGTCACTTATTTCTGCCTCTTTCATGATGTTATTTGTTCAGAGAATAGGATGCAATACGCTGTGTAACACAATCAGTGCAGAAAAATGATCAATTAACATTGCTAGAGCGGTATAATATTCCTTGTGACTCAACCCTTTCACCACCATAGAAATCGAAGGTCAGCATTCCTGACAGCACCATCGGAATATTTTCCAGCCACCTTCTAGACCATTAAAACTGCTTATGTATCAACATGGTGCAACGTATTAAAGGGACAATCCCATGTTTCAAATGCAAGTCAATCTGCTGGTAGCATGTTATAGAGCAGAAGGAGCTGAGCACATTCATGTATTATTTTATGGGAGAAGATTCTCTATATCGACATCTATTGATGTAAATCTCTGCTCATTTGAGCTTAGGAGTCCAGTGGGCAGTACTACGAGTGATTCATCGATATCTAGAATGTTATTAAAGGGGTTCTCCAGGAATAAGGAAAATGAAAATACTTAAATATTACTTTATTATAAATATATTCCCAAATACCTTTCATTAGTTATAATGGTTCGTTTTGTCTGAGGAGCAGTGATTAGGAGAAATAAAATGGCCGCTGTCCTATTAGTACACACAGAACCTGTCCTAATCACACAGGAGGACAAGTTACTTCACAGCACTGAGGTAAAGAGCTGCCTCATCCTCCTCTCTGCTTGTCAGGAATTATGATCCTGAATACAGTTTAATATGATCTTCAGCTGAATCTCTGTAGGAATGGAGTTCATGAGCAGATGTGGCTAATGAGCAGCAGCTCTAGTATGCAGTCTCCATTACCACCGTCTGTCCTGTCCGTCCTCTCTGTACTTCATGTCTCCTCATGAACTCCATTCCCACAAAGATTCAGCTAAATATCATATTAAACTGTATTCAGGATCATAATCCCTGACAAGCAGAGCAGAGAGGAGGATGAGGCAGCTCTTTACCTCAGTGTTGTGAAGTAACTTGTCCTCCTGTGTGATTAGGACGGGTTCTGTGTGTACTAATAGGACGGCGGACAGTTTATTTCTCCTAATGATTGCTCCCTAGGCAAAACAAACTATTATAACTAATGTAAGGTATTTGGGAATATATTTACAATTAAGTAATATTTACGTATTTGCATTTTCTTAATTCCTGGAGAACCCCTTTAATGTTATTAATCACTGTTTAGGACCAACCACTGAAAGTGGAGGACAGGTCTAGAAAGAGGAACACAAAGTAATGTAGAAGGTGGAGGACAGGTCTAGAAAGAGGAACACAAAGTAATGTAGAAGGTGGAGGACAGGTCTAGAAGGAGGAGCACAGAGTAATATAGAAGGTGGAGGACAGGTCTAGAAGGAGGATCACAGAGTAATGTAGAAGGTGGAGGACAGGTCTAGAAGGAGGAGCACAGAGTAATATAGAAGGTGGAGGACAGGTCTAGAAGGAGGAGCACAGAGTAATATAGAAGGTGGAGGACAGGTCTAGAAGGAGGATCACAGAGTAATGTAGAAGGTGGAGGACAGGTCTAGAAAGAGGAACACAAAGTAATGTACAAGGTGGAGGACAGGTCTAGAAGGAGGAGCACAGAGTAATGTAGAAGGTGGAGGACAGGTCTAGAAGGAGGAGCACAGAGTAATGTAGAAGGCGGAGGACAGGTCTAGAAGGAGGAGCACAGAGTAATGTAGAAGGCGGAGGGCAGGTCTAGAAAGAGGAACACAAAGTAATGTACAAGGTGGAGGACAGGTCTAGAAGGAGGAGCACAGAGTAATGTAGAAGGCGGAGGACAGGTCTAGAAAGAGGAACACAAAGTAATGTAGAAGGTGGAGGACAGGTCTAGAAGGAGGAGCACAGAG
Organism: Rhinella marina; assembly: GCA_900303285.1. Taxonomy (NCBI): domain Eukaryota; kingdom Metazoa; phylum Chordata; class Amphibia; order Anura; family Bufonidae; genus Rhinella; species Rhinella marina. The sequence continues at coordinate 86,213 of ONZH01012914.1, forward strand.
TAATGTAGAAGGTGGAGGACAGGTCTAGAAGGAGGAGCACAGAGTAATGTAGAAGGTGGAGGACAGGTCTAGAAGGAGGAGCACAGAGTAATGTAGAAGGCGGAGGATAGGTCTAGAAGGAGGAGCACAGAGTAATGTAGAAGGCGGAGGGAAGGTCTAGAAGGAGGAGCACAGAGTAATGTAGAAGGCGGAGGACAGGTCTAGAAGGAGGAGCACAGAGTAATGTAGAAGGCGGAGGATAGGTCTAGAAGGAGGAGCACAGAGTAATGTAGAAGGCGGAGGACAGGTCTAGAAGGAGGAGCACAGAGTAATGTAGAAGGCGGAGGGCAGGTCTAGAAGGAGGAGCACAGAGTAATGTAGAAGGCGGAGGACAGGTCTAGAAAGAGGAACACAAAGTAATGTAGAAGGTGGAGGACAGGTCTAGAAGGAGGAGCACAGAGTAATATAGAAGGTGGAGGACAGGTCTAGAAGGAGGAGCACAGAGTAATGTAGAAGGTGGAAGACAGGTCTAGAAGGAGGAGCACAGAGTAATATAGAAGGTGGAGGACAGGTCTAGAAGGAGGAGCACAGAGTAATATAGAAGGTGGAGGACAGGTCTAGAAGGAGGAGCACAGAGTAATATAGAAGGTGGAGGGCAGGTCTAAAAGGAGGAGCACAGAGTAATGTAGAAGGTGGAGGACAGGTCTAGAAAGAGGAACACAAAGTAATGTAGAAGGTGGAGGACAGGTCTAGAAGGAGGAGCACAGAGTAATATAGAAGGTGGAGGACAGGTCTAGAAGGAGGAGCACAGAGTAATGTAGAAGGTGGAGGACAGGTCTAGAAGGAGGAGCACAGAGTAATGTAGAAGATGGAGGACAGGTCTAGAAGGAGGAGCACAGAGTAATGTAGAAGGCGGAGGACAGGTCTAGAAAGAGGAACACAAAGTAATGTACAAGGTGGAGGACAGGTCTAGAAAGAGAAACACAAAGTAATGTAGAAGGTGGAGGACAGGTCTAGAAGGAGGAGCACAGAGTAATATAGAAGGTGAAGGACAGGTCTAGAAAGAGGAGCACAGAGTAATATAGAAGGCAGAGGACAGGTCTAGAAAGAGGAACACAAAGTAATGTAGAAGGTGGAGGACAGGTCTAGAAGGAGGAGCACAGAGTAATGTAGAAGATGGAGGACAGGTCTAGAAAGAGGAACACAAAGTAATGTAGAAGGTGGAGGACAGGTCTAGAAGGAGGAGCACAGAGTAATGTAGAAGGTGGAGGACAGGTCTAGAAGGAGGAGCACAGAGTAATGTAGAAGGTGGAGGACAGGTCTAGAAGGAGGAGTTTGCAGATCACTAGAGACTTAGGTTAAGGTGGTTGCAATAGAGACTGTTTCAGTATATCAATGTACTCAGCTCTTCCAACTCTGTAACATGGTGCCTACAGATCAGACAGAATTCACAGGTTACCTTTAAATACTTATTTTGAACAATACAATATTACAATGAGCCAGGACTTGATACAAGACTATTGAAATATCACTGCCATTAAAAGGAAATGATTTGAACAATGACAAATGCAATACACACATACCATACTGCAGAGTCAATGACTCTCTATAAGCTACACAGCGAAGACTATCCCCACTGTAATGATTGGCAAAGAAAATACACAGAATTCAGTACCTTCATTGTGAAGTTACAATGTGGATAGAGCACTACAGCTGCAGGATAGTACTGCTCCTCAACCTAAAATATAATAATTAAAAAAATAACGAAATACATAAAAGCATTCCCTCGTCTGGTCAGATACACAGGCTTGATTCATTGTACACTGCATTGTATAGCATATTGCGTTAGTGAACACGCTCATGATTACAAAGTTTAACTACATTTTAATATGTGAGAACACAAAACGTTAAAAGGTGACAAATGTATTTTTAATAAAGCAACACAAAATACCAGGAGGGAAAGATGGCCTGTCCACTGGACTGAATATAGGCCAGTATGAAATAAGACAGAATATTTACTGAAGCCTTAAACAAGTGGCCAGTTTCTCAAGGAGACATATGACTGCACTTTTTGCTGTTTAATTACCTTTACATCTGCCATATGCTATTTGATCCAGATGAATGCTGGCTTCAGTTCAGCTTCATTATGTAACACGTCCCTATACAGGACACACTTCGTGCCTCCTTCCATGATGACCAATACCTCCTGTGCTTTTGCAACTTGTGAAATTAGCTTTTCCATAATTATTAGTGATTGTTTGTGTGGCTCTTGTTTTCTGCTCGAGGACACTGTCATGCAGATTTACTTACATTTCTAGTTTTCAAAAGTAGCCACATCAGGAACTTCACCACAGAACTGGTTTAAATTTTTCTTTTGTCATTCATTTTATCTTACAAAATCTTCATGTCACATATTATCATTTACAGTAATGCTATGATGTTAAATGGACTACACGGCACACAGGACTGTAACTGGATACCCTCCCGCTATTACCGCATGTAGAGGTGCTAGCCAGGATTCATGTGATTCAGCATGTGCGTGTACGGATTCTCTGGCCTCTATGACTAGAATTATATCTCAAATTAAACATTTCTAATTCCCTCCTTTACAGCCCTCAATCCTTTCTTTCTTGTCCCATTCTCTCCTCATTCAGCACCTCCGCCTCCTTCTCTCTCTCCGCTGACTCTGCCAAATTAGAAAGGGCGAGGAGGTAACTGGAGTCCCCTGTGTCCGCAGCTGTTACTCACATTACTGCCATCGGTAAAACTGGCCCCAGGACCACTGACATATAAAATTCACAGATTCCCCCCAGTACATCCAGGCTCTCTATAAAGAAGTCACACTTTTGACATCAGCAAAAATCACTGCATGTGACAAAATGAATGGTCAAGGATACTCCTTATGTGATAAACTTAATGACGTCTGATTTTTGATGAAACATAGATTGACAGCAGAAAAAGACCTCATGGTCCGTCTAGTCTGCACTTACTTTACTAAAGTTAGGGATATTTGGCTTTCGGGTGAAATTTATGGAACACGTAAAAAGTTCTGGCTCCAGTGATTTTATATCATGATAGTTGGGAATTTAAGTAGAAGCAGCGATGGCGATTTCCTCATCTCAAACTATTTATTGAAACCAAAGCCTACACCAGTGCTGGGTATACCGCCACCAAATGTCAGTGTCTCAATAACTTGTCCTGTGGTCTTGAGCATCAATTCCAGCTTGACAATGACGTCTCCTGCTGTTCACAAGTCGACTTATTGTCTGCTGAGGCATGACATCCCACTCTTCTTGAAGGGCGGCCCTCAGGTCATTGAGGTTCTGAGGTACGAGCCTCTACACGGCGACTCAGCTGATCCCAGAGGTCTTCAATGGGATTCAGGTCTGGAGAAAGTGCAGGCCACTCCATTTGAGGTCCTCCAGTCTCCAGCAGCCATTCCCTAATGATGGGACCTCGATGATCTGGAGCATTGTCCTCCATGAAAATGACATTAGGCCTGTGTTGTTCCTGCAGAGACACAATGACTGGATTAATGATGTTCTTCAAGTAGTATGAGCTTCTCACTGGACCATTCACAAAGTGTATATGCTCCCTGGCCCACGCAAGATGATGACGCCTGTGGTTAAATACCCTTGCAGATCGCCCAGCATACAGATATAAATTGTTTTGAATGGTCTGACGTGACACTTGGTGCCTCTCACCTCCTTAAATGTGCCTGGAGTTGTGTGACATTCATTATCCGTTTCCGCAGGGCATTGTTCACAATGAAGCGGTCATCAGTGTGGGATGTGGCCAAGGACGTCCACTTCATTGCCTTTCTGTGACTCTTCCAGTCTCTGTATCTCGGATACAACCTGCTGATGACTCTGTGACACTCTAAGCTCAGTGGCCACTTCCGTCTGAGAACATCCTGCTTGAAGCCTTGTAATGGCGAGGTCCTGTTCATCAATTGTTAGGTTTTGTTTTGGTCTCATGATGTTAAAATGTGAGCAGCATGATGAGGAGGACTGTTTAATACCAATTCTAATTCAACAAGGACATTTATTGGGCCATTCATGGAACAAACACCTATTATGAATTTTGCCATTAAGCTCCTTGTTAGAGAACAGCAAGTTGTGCAAAAAGTACTGAAACACTGAACAGTTGGACATGTGTATTCAGAAGGTTAGAGAAGTTCACATTACGTTCACCTGTAAAGGGTAGAGTACATATAAGGTTCATCCTGAAATTTCACCAACAAGCCAAATATCCCTTTTTGTGAGTAGTGTATATATTACTTACCTTAGGACAGACATATGTCTATCTCAGGCATGTTTAACCCCTTTACAACATCAGCCATACATGCACAACAGTTGTCATTTTTTAAAAGGGGTATTCCGGTAGGTAAAAGTTAGCCCCTATCCACAGGATAGAGGATAACTATCAGATCGGTGGGGGTCCTACCACTGGCCTCCCCACCGATCACAAGAACGGGGGCCCATTACCCCTTGCAGGCCCCCAGCTGCTTCCATAAAATGACCAGAGCGGCTGGTCGCTCATGTGCACAGGCACTCCATTCATTTCTATAGGAGTTCCGGAGTTAGCCGAGTAGAAAGATTGGCTATCTCCGGGAACTCCAATAGAATTGAACGGTGTGGTCGCGTGCATGTGCAACCAGCCACTGCGGTCATTTCAGGGGAGCAGGAAGGGGCCTGCAGGGGGTACACGGCACCTGTTCTCGTAATTGTTCTGTGTCCCAGCAGTAGGACCCCACCAATCTGACAGTTATCCTCTATCCTGTGGATAGGGGATAACTTTTACCTACTGGAATACCCCTTTAACGATAGATGGTATCCCCTCTGGAGCGGAGTGAGGATCAAAGCTGCTGAGTGCCTGCTGTTTCACAAGGTACCACTTGGAACCGAACCAGAGTTCGGGAAATGGCTTTTTTTTAAGGTAGAAATCAATTTATGACGTTATTATGCGAAGTCTTACGAGACTTTGCAAAGTAATAACCTTGGTTTGTCGGAGCCAATAAATTCTAATACTGTACAGAGTGCTCGCCCCGTACAGTACTGAAACAAAGTTTTATGCGAATTGACTTTGGATTTTTCATCTGAAGTCGATTCGCTCATCCCTAATGAAGAACATGTCACTATTCCTGATGTATCTGTTTTAGTGAGTACTTGCATTTCCTATGAAATAACAATTCTGGAGCATCTCTTCTTATGACTTGACTCTGTGTTGTGTTGCTCCTCTACTATTCCTATGAGAAGTTTATAAATGACATTGGCAGCATCAGACTGTGCAGGGACACATTCTTCAACTGGCACTTCATTCATACATTTCTAGTAGGAATAATATATGAGTGATACAAAATACAACAATGGAATACAACAATTTACCAAAACTGACATATCAGAGAATATCAAACAATAACAGTTTAATTCCGGGCAATCATCCGCAACGAATCCTTATAACCTACCAAACATGGAAGCAAATAATCAAGCCACAACCATCTGCAGGTGTTCATAATTGGATATTTCCTCAGTCCCGATCCTATCAGAGGGTGACACAATATTACAGTAACATTGCTTTTGTTGGGCAATGTATATTGCATGGCCTTGTGCACTTCGCAGAACGCTTAAGGAGGTCACTTGATGCCGTATCCTAACAACTGCTGCCACCTGATACAGTTCTAATTAGTTGAGTTACATAAATAAACATATACAAACAGTGCCTTGAAAAAGTATTCATACCGTTTTCCAAATTTTTTTCATCTCACACCCACAGCCTGAAATATATTTAATTACGATTTTATGTGATAGACAAACACAAAGTATCAAGTATGTGTCAAGTGAAAATAAAATGAAACATGGTTTTAAAAATTTTAATAAATAAAAATCTGTGCTATGCATTTGTATTTGGCTCCCAGTAGTTTGATATCCCTAAATAATATCCAGTGTGACCAATTGCCTTCAGAAGTCCCCTAATTAGTAAATAGAGTCCACCTGTGTGTAATGTATTCTCAGTATAACTCCAGCTGTTCTGTGATGGCCTCAGAGGTTTTTGTTAGAGAACATTAGTGATCAAACATCATCATGAAAACCAAGGAACACACCAGACAGGTCAGGGATAAAGTGGTGGAAATGTGTTAAGCAGGGTTAGAGATCTGAGCCAAAGTGTGGAGAAGTATAAAGCAGGGTTAGGTTATAAAAATATATCCTAAGTTCTGAATATCTCACGGTGCACATGGCACAACTGCAAACCTACCAAGACTTGGCTGTCCACCTAAACTGACAGCCCAGGCAAGGATAGTACTGATTAGAGAAGCAGCCAAGAGGCCCATGGTCACTCTGGAGGAGCCGCAGAGATCCACAGCTCAGGTGGGAGAATCTGTCCACAGGACAACTATCAGTCATGTACTCCAGAAATCTGGTCTTTATGGAAGAGAGGGAAGAAGAAAGTCATTTCTGAAAGCAAGCCATAAGAAGTCCTGTTTGCAGTTTACCACAAGCAATGTAGGGGACACAGCAAACATGTAGAAGAAGGTGCTCTGACACCAAAGTTGCAAAATGCTATGTGTGGTGGAAAACTAACCCTGAACATCACCACCCCGAACAGACCATCCCCACCATGAGACATGGTGGTGGCATCATGATGGGAGGAGGCTTTTCTTCAGCAGGCACCAGGAAGCTGGTCAGAGGTGATGGGAAGATGGATGGAACTACAATGGAAGGATTTAGATCAAAGCATATTCAGACCGGTCCAGTCACAGTCCAGACCTAAGACTTGAAAATTGCTCAAAGACGCTCTCCATCCAATCTGACTGATCTTCTGCCATTTTGCATAGAATAATCGGCAAAAATATCATCCTCTAGATGTGCAAAGCTGGTAGAGACATACCGCATCTGCAGCTGTAATTGCACCAAAAGGTGTATAATAAAATACATTTAAGTACGTGAGTGTAACATGAATAAATGTAGAAAGAAGCATGAATACTTATTCAGGGAACTGTACATAGAAACTGGTGTCGGGGTTAGAGTATAGTCCAACTTTTAAACATTTTGGCTCTAATTAAAGGGTTTTCCGGATTTTGATACTGATGACTTATTATCAGGACAGGTCCAACACCAGGACCTCCACTGATCAGCTGTTTGAGAAGGCTCCGGGGCGGCTGTGCTTGGTATTGTGCTCAGCCCCATTGAAGTCATATATTTGCACACATTTCAGGTTGTAATGTTCTACGAGCCTGATAATCACTAAAAGGGGCTGTCTCACTTCAGCAAGCGGCAAGTGTTCCTTCTTTGGCTTGATTCATTTTTCCATCACATTATACACGTCTTGTTTCCATGGTTACGGCTCTCTGGTGGCTGGGACTGTGGAGCGCACATAGGCTGGCACTTTTTTCTATAGTGTGTAAGCACGGCCACCACTGATGGATTGCAGGGTGGTTGTAACCATGGAAACGAGCTGTGTATAATGTGATGGAAAAATGAATCCAGCCGGCAAAGGAGGCAATATGATTAATCACAATACATTAGTAAGTGGCTTGTATTAACTTTTTCTACATGATAAATGTCACTTGCTGAAGTGGGAGCACCCTTTTAAAGGATATTGACACATTTGGGGCATTTTTATTATTATATTAAATAATGGACTAAAAATAATTTTTCTAAAAAAAAAATAAATTACAAAATATCTCCTCTCTTAGGCCAGGACCACAAGCGACAAATGGATCTTCATGCAAGCTTATATAGTACCAGTAAAGAGGGTGAGAATATGCTTTAAAAAATGCAGAGGAAGAGCATGTTAATTTATCCAGTGGATTTCTTTTCGGGATTTCACTCCTGGTGACAGATTTCCTTTAAGGCCTGTTCCTCTAGAGGACAAAAGCTTAGAAGCTTTATTGTTCTTATAACTGCTGCTTTATTATATTTTTATTTTCAGTGTTTTGCAGGAACATTTCTGTGACTAAATACTTGAAGGCTATGGTCTCATACATCCAACTGTATGAAAGCTTCCCTGGGGACTTTGGAGGGTCATTTATGAAACAGAAATATGCCTATATTAGGTGTATTTCTGACGCTGATTTCATAGAGGTCCTTTGCGCCGCACTCTGTGACTTTTACCCGCTCATGCCATGTCTAAAACTGTGGGTGTGGCAGGGAAGGGGACGGGCCGACAGGATCTAAAATGTCGGTCTTAATAAATGTGCCCCTTTATTTTTGTTCTCCTGACATATCAGAAGAACGGAAAACAAAACGGTGATGTGAACATGGCCTTACTCCAGTATTCTCGTCTTAGACAATGCTGGCATATCGTTTGGATATGCCACCATTGTCTTATAGGTGCGGGACCCACCGCTGAGACCCGCACCTATATCGAGATCGGAGGGGGGGAGCACTGCGCCTGGAGGACCCCAGGTTTCCCGGGGTCTGGCCACCACCAGACGTAGCTTTTAATACCACCCCATTAGTATTCTTTTAGAAATATCTGATTATTTATTGCCCCTAAAGGGGTTTTCCCATCTCAAGATATCGCTAGGATATGCCACAAATGTCAGATGGGCTCTAAAAGTGAAAGGAGAGCCGCCACGCATGTGTGGCCACCCACTGGGCACTGGCAGTCCGGCAGCAGTGAATAGAGGGCGGTCACAGTGCCATGGCTTGGTATCCCTCACTTCGAGAGCTCTATTCTGGAGACAGGAGTGGGTCCTAGAGGTGGTACCTGCTCCTATATTGTAGTGATATGCCACAAATGATGAGATGGGAAAACTCCTTTAATGTGGTGGATACTGTAAATTCTGTGTATTTCACCCAGTGCAATGCAATGGGGAGGCCTACAGAAAAACCGCTGCCAAAGCCACAACAGCAATTTATGTCTCGTGTGGATGTATCCTAAAGGTGAGTCTAGGATACAGGTTGGCAGTGAAGAGACGGGTTTGCGGTGTCTTTGCCAGTGAAGTCTAGGCTGATGTCATTGCTGCCAGATATAAAAGATACTCAGCCGTCCTCAGAGTCGTAAGATCAGCTTCCTGCCAACACTCAATAAATCAGCATGACTCTTCAGAAAGACCTGCACACTGAGGAATCGGCCTAACCACCAGGGGACACACATTTAGGCCTCTTTCACATGAATGATACAAGAACGTGTCAGGAGATGTTCAGGAAAACAATGATGGTCTCGCAGCGAGTTCACTCAGCTCTGTCTGTGATTGCATTCAGTGATTCAGTTTTTCAAGCGCGGGTAAATCAGTTTGGGATGCGTTTTTCATGTGTGTGAAAAAAAACCTGAACAATAACAATAATCTACATCTCCTACCAACCATCAGTGAAAAACACATTGCGTCTGGATGCCATCAGTTTTTCACTGAAGCCACATTCAATTCTATGGAGCCAGAGCTGCGTGAAAAACACTGAATATAGAACATGCTGCCATTTTTCCTGAACACAGAAATGATGTGTGAAAAACAACGCTCATGTGCACAGACCCATTGAGATGAATGTCCGGATGCTGTGCATTCACTTCACACATCGCACCCTGACATTTCAAGGTCTCGGTATAGTACTGAACCACAGTAAGGCTGGCTGCATACATTGCGGATTACGTGTGGTTTTTCCATGTGGATTTTGTGGGGGGAAAAAAAGCGTAATACAGTCCAAACTAAGTGTATGTGATTTTTTTCTTAAATGTAGAAAATGTGAATTTTGAAATCTTTCTTTTTTGTGTGGAGATCTGTGGAAAAGACGCATCAAATCCACACCAAAAACTGCAATAAATAGTGTTCGTGTTGTTTGTGAGGTTTTGGTGCAGAATTCCTGACACTTTTTTAATGTAAGATTGGGGATTTAAATCAGGAAGACTGTGTTACATTATAAAGTACTATCTCAATAGTACCCATGGTTTATCTGGTCCGTACTGTAAGGGTCCATTCAGATCCGCAAAACACATGCAGACGTGTGGATGGACCCTTACAGTGAGGACCACATACTGATGAGATAAACCATGGGTACTAATGAGATCCACAAAACACAGACACCGGCCATATGCCGGCACTATAGAAATGCCTTTGCTTGTCCATGGATCCGGAGAAGAATAGGACATGTTCTATTTTTCTTGCTGGGCCGTGGATCAGAAGTGCGGATGCAGATGGCACACTGTGTGCCGTCCACATCTTTTGCGGTCCCATTGAAAATGAATGGGACCGCACTCGTTCCGCAAAATTGCGGAACAGATGCGTACCCATTTTCCAGATGTGTGAATGGACCCTAAGGCTGAGTTCACACTTCAGTTACTTCCATCAGTTATTGTCAGCCAGAACCAGTAGAGGAGCCTCCTCACAGATAAGGTATAGTGGAGATTTGCTCCTGTTCTGTGTTTTTGACCTGCACCTGGTTTTGGCTCCCAATAAGGGCTCATGCAATTTGTGGTACACATTAGACAGGCACTGACTGTGGAGCCGCCGCATTCGGATCGCAGACCCATTCACTTGACTTTTTTGCGTTGCGGAGGCATAGCTAGAAACACCACGGAAGCACACTGTAGTGCTTCCGTGGTGTTCCAATCCGTGCATCCATTCCGCATCTCCGTGATTGCGGACCCATTGAAGTGAATGGGTCTGCGATCCATGATGCAGGGTGCACATGGCCGGTGCCCGTGTATTGCGGACCCACAGTATGCGGGCCGCAATACAGCCACGGGCCGGCAATGGCCGTGTGCATGAGCCCTAACTGATGGAGATAATTGATCAACAAACTGAAGTGTGAACTCAACCTAAGCAGGTAAAATAGTTAAAAGGAGGACCGATGATGCCATAAACCATCTTTCTTCTTCCAATGTTAATTTGCAAATCCACTCAGCAGTATAATGTATTTCAGCTGTGCATATGTACGTATTCAAGGGGCAGTTCAGATTTTCCTACCAACAATTTTATGTTTTCTTCATGTCTGAAGCAGCAGGTTTTATTATCATATCCTATCGGTCTTTTACCTGTTGTGATACTACAACTTCCAGCATGCGGGGATTGTACAGGGCTCTGCATTAAGCAGGCTATCCTTCTATTATGATTTCATACAGAACGTCTCACTATTTGAGCTGACCTTTGACTGTAATTAAGCTGCCATTAGCTGCCACTGTCCCCAGCAGGGTAGTGAGTGAGGGGCAGGTAGTAACGCGGGTGTTGTCTACCAATGTTTACAGGTCGTATTTTCTAGTCACAATTAATTTAATTAGTACCAGGAAAGTGTTTTATCTGACATGTAGCACAACTGTATGAATAGCAATCTATCCTGTGTATATATACAATATAAAGACATATAACTGGACGTACATTTCTAAAATTACAGTCACATTATTTGAGCACATCCAGGGCATGTAAATAATGTCTGCAGTTTTAAGCATTTTATGGGAATTAAGGGGCTTTTTAATCTGTTTTTATTTTATAAAGGCGAAGCATTTTTAGTTCTAGTGAAGCCTATGGACAGAAAATCAAAAAACACACCACACCTTGACCAATAAAAATGACACTGAACCCATAAATGCCACAAAAAGGTCACAAACCAGAACACTGTAGAGGTCGTTTATGCCAGTTTTGGTGTAAAGAACTTGCACAACCCCTTTTTGCAACTTTTTGAACTCCCGTGAAACAATATTTTGTTGCACAAGCAATACATTTTTACTCCGTCCTCGCCACTTGGGAATGGTGATGGCCAGGACTTTGGCCCTGACAAATTTACCATCTTATACCTGGAAACAGGCACAAGAAGTGCGAGTCAAAAACAGAATAGGAGCAAATCTTTCCCTTATACCTTATCTCTGTGTAGCCTCAATTCCTGGTTTTGACTCACATTTAGGGCTCGCACACGACAAGCACAAGTGACTTCAGAACTGAACTAGTACTTAAAAAACTGGATTTGGAAATTTTCTATAAAAATTTCACAATTGCATATAAAATTCAAAGTCTTTGAATGTCCTAAAAAATAAAATGACATTTCCAACATGATCCTAACATGAAGTAAACATGTAATAACTATTTTAAGAGGCATCACTATCCGTCTTAAAAGTAAATGTAGAAAATGTGAATTTTTCCATATTTTCTGTAAATTTTAGAAAACAATCTAAGAATCGCTTGGATAAGTAAAAGCGTTCCAGAGTTACCACATACAATGAAACATCAGATTTGTAAAATGTGGCCTGGTCCTTATGGTGAAAACTGGCTTGGTCTTGAAGGGGTGAAGTCTGCTGTGTTCCCTTTGGTGGAAGAAAATGCACCATAAAAGCAGGTTTGTTCTTTCAAAAACCACATGCATTCTTGTTGCATTTTTTTATTTTTTTTTGCAGCACCAAAAACACAGCACAGACACATCGTGTGGCAGCACCCATAGGATACCAGCACACGGCCAGGCTTCCTGATGCTGTTTTGCAAGAGCAGAAGTTGTATTTGTATCTGTATATTCTCTCTAATTTTATGATCCACTCCTGATCTTGGTTTCCAAGTGGTCTAAATGTAAGAGAGCTCAGAAGCAGTCTTACACTTAGAAGTGGCGGTAGATGGGCTGAAGTCATGTAGAGTCTGGCGACTCTTCATAACTTTGGTAGATCCGCCGCCAGCCCAGGGCTTTATAATAGACATCTAAAACGCTGGTCTTAATAAATCTATTAAGAAGCCTATGCCAGTTTTTAGCGTAAAGGCTGCAAGGCCATGCTTTTTTTAACGCTTGTACAACAAAATTTTGGGAGCGACAAAAGAGTGGCAGTTACGTGGTGGGGGCCGGGCCAGGGCAGCGGGAAATTTACTAAAATTGATGCCTGGAAAAATGCATAAAAGATAAATGAAAACTATTCGGGTCAGAGGCTGGAGTACTTTACACTCCAGGAGCATGGACTGCTGGAGGTGCGCCAAGGTCTGCACCATGTCATAAATTAGGCACTTCCTCCAACAGCGCAGGGGCTGTCAAAGACCAGAATATAAATTTTGCTTATTCATCGTGTGACGGGCGATCGGTGATACATTTACACAGGAAGATTATTGGGAATAACTGTTCACAGCAACGTTCCTTCCTGATAATTTGCTTGACAACTGTAACATGTAAATCCAGCATAAGGTCTTCAAAAAATTTAATCCATTTAGGCCCAGGCTCCAGTTTTTATTGTACTGTCCAATTGTACCATGTAAAAAAGTGCAGCCCGGCCCTTGCAGTCAGCAGTAATAGGGTACCTGCACACGGGTGCAACTCAATTTCCAGAAGATCCACACAGATTTCATGTGGATTTCTCTGCATTTATGCACCCAAACCACACAAAAAATGCAATTTCTAATGGCAGTTTTGGTGCATATTTGATGCAGATTTGCAGATCTCAAATTCTGTAAGGTCGGATTCACACAGTAGAGTTTTTGACAAATATGTTTTTGTCAAAAATCCAAATGATTCCTTTCATAATCCTCCTGCCTTTATGATCCACTCCTGATAGAAAGTGCCCTGGCTATACTGACCTAAGGGAAGCAGAGCTCCTGTTTTTATTTTCTGATTGCAGATTTTTACTCTATTTCCTGAACATGATTATGGGGGCGGCCATCTTGCTGGAGCTGTTCTTAACAGCATTTTCACAGCAGTAACAAAATTTCTTTATGGCAGCCCCATGGTCCACAGACACAATGATCAGATGGGGACCTCATTGACTTCTATGGGAGAGTTTTCTGGGCATGCTCTGTACAGAGGTCATTGTACAAGGAAAGAATAGATATGCTTTGACAATCACCTATTATGAATGGTGGATCCTGCCTTATCCGTCATTCCTATCCAGCCTACATGATATTACATGTGAGTATAAATAAGCAGATAACTGTAGTAAAACGATCTGTACAAACCAAGAAGTGGTGCAAATTATTTCCTTTAGTGGCCAAGTCAAATCCTGGAAATCTGACATGTGTCACTTTATGTGACAATAATTCTGAATGCTTATCCACCCCATTCTGAGATTCCTTTCTCATGACACATTGTACTTCATGACATTGGTAAATTTGAGTTAATATATTTCACCTTTACTTATAACAAAGAAAACAAAATTTACCAAAAATGTGGAATTTTCAAAATTTTAATTTTTCTGCTTTTAAGACAGATAGTGATATCTCATACAATTCTTATTACTTTACATTCCTCACTTTGTTGGTATAATTTTATAAATGTAATTTTATTTTTTATGTTAGATTGATTAGAATTTTAGATGCAATTTTAAAAATTTTAAAGAAAATTTCCAAAACCCACTTTTAAGGACCAATTCAGTTATGAAGTCACTTTGTGATGCTTAAATAATAGAAACCACCGATGAATGCTACTATAATACCCTATTGTAGAAAATACACCCCTCTAGTTATTGAAATATGATTTTACAAACTGTTAACCCTTTAAAGGAAAACATGCAGATTGTGCAGATTTTCAATTTTATTCCATTTTTTCCAGTAAGGCAGCAAGGGTTAACATCAAAACAAAACTCAATATTGATTACCCGGATTCTTCAGTTTACAGAAACACTTCATATAAGGTCATAAACTGCTTCATGGGCACATTGGAGAGTGAAGAAGGGAAGGAGCAACATATAAATTTTGGAGGGTAAATTTCAGTGGAATAATTTTAAGTTTCCATGTCGCATTTGAAGACCCGCCGACAGATACAGTAGGAGCCTGGTTGTCAGTCACAACTAGGCCCCTGCGTTAATTGGGTGTGCGCAGCTCTGGTGCCCGCCCAATCATCATGACACAGTAGTACGTCAATTTGCAAAGTCACTAGTACGTCATATGAAGCAAAGAGGTTGAGGTGGTTTTGACAGGATATGAGGGGATGGCTCCACTTCTATGACCCCACCGATCTTGAGAATAGCGGTCTACTACCACCTCATGTAGGTGAAAAACTAATGGTGTACATGTGCGCAGCTCTGTTTATTCACTTCTATAGGTGGTTCAGAAAAAGCCAAGCATGAGGATTGGGACCCTAGAGCTAGGGTTTAAGGGCTGGTCTGAGAGGTTGGATCCCTATCTGTCTGACATTTATGGCATATGTTGTGGATAGGTAGCAACTAATTATACATATTGAGACATTTTTAGAAACCTAATACTCTGCAGTGGTGGCATAAAAGCTACTGACAGGTTCTCTTTCATTGGCATCTGAACTAGTTCTCCAAGTTCCATAGTCTGCCCTCACTCCATGTTCCTTTTCTTGCATTTCTATATGACGAAGATGCTCTCACAATGGCATCTGTCTAGTCCGTCTCCTGATGATAAAATTAACCAGCAGAGATGTCACTGCTGGGGTCAGAACTGTTCATACCAAGATCTTGAGTTACTCTACCTTCTGGCAAGCGAAATTCCTACAGCACAAGAAGAAACTTTGGCCAATCTACGTAATTACTGCTGGGTACTGGACTTGAAAACTACATCAAACCTGGATTACAAAAAAGTCTGCTTCAAAGTTTAACACTGATTCTGATATATACTAAAAATAATTCCTATACTTATAATTCCAAAACTTATAATGTAATTCTTATAATTTCTTCATGTAACTTGTTTACTTCTTTATTGATAAGAAAGCCTAATATTTTTGTCACATTAATTAGAAATTAACTTTATTAATGTTCTAAATGCAAAAAAAGAAATCTTGTTAACAACAGTAACCATTCAAGTCAAATAGTGAAAAAAGAGGGAAAAAACAGTTTATTAAATGGATTTTTCAGTGCAACAAAAATGTTCAAGTTTTATGTTAAACATATTTTTATAGAATTTTTGTAATGTTGATATTTTCCATGTCACTATCTACCGTATTTTCCGCTTTATAAGACGCAGCTGCCCAAAAGACGTACCCCAGGTTTTAAAAGAGGAAAATAAGAAAAAAAATCAGACCCCCATATCAAATCCTTAGATCAGACCCACATATCAGGACCTCACATCAGAGTCTCATATCAGGAACTCAGATTAGGCACCAATCAGACCTCCATGTCAGACCCCCATCAGACCTCAGATCAGACCTCCATGTCAGACCCCCATCAGACCTCAGATCAGACCTTCATGTCAGACCCCCATCAGACCTCAGATCAGACATACATGTCAGACCCCCATCAGAGCTTCATGTCAGACCTTCATGTCAGACCCCCATCAGACCTCAGATCAGACCTTCATGTCAGACCCCCATCAGACCTTCATGTCAGACCCCCATCAGACCTTCATGTCAGACCTTCATGTCAGACCCCCATCAGACCTTCATGTCAGACCCCCATCAGACCTCAGATCAGACCTTCATGTCAGACCCCCATCAGATCTCAGATCAGACCTTCATGTCAGACCTCCATCAGACCTCAGATCAGACATTCATGTTAGACCCCCATCAGACCACAGATCAGACCTTCATGTCAGACCCCCATCAGACCTCAGATCAGACCTTCATGTCAGACCTTCATGTCAGACCCCCATCAGACCTTCATGTCAGGCCTTCATGTCAGACCCCCATCAGACCTCAGATCAGACCTTCATGTCAGACCTCCATCAGACCTCAGATCAGACATTCATGTTAGACCTCCATCAGACCTCAGATCAGACCTTCATGTCAGACTTCCATCAGACCTCAGATCAGCCCTTTATGTCAGACTCCCATCAGACCTTAAAATAAATAACTTCACTTACCTCTTTAGGTCTGGCGGTCTTGCAGAAGTCGTGCACCCCTGTCTACTCCAGCCAATGCTGCACTATGCTGCACTACTGCGTGCAACCTCGGGTCATATTGCGCAAATTACATCCTGATGCTGTACGCGGTCAGGACAGTGCAGCGCGACACCGGGGAGTAAGACCAAGGAAGGTGAGTACTGGCAGCGCTCGCAGTGCTTCACTCCCCACACTTGGATACTTGTGAGTGCTTACATAACTTTTTGGGGGAAAAAGTGTGTCTTATAAAGTGAAAAATATGATATATTTAAAAAGAAATCCTATACTCCTGCAGATTTTGTGCTTGCCACTAAGCCTAATAATAGACACCACTTTTTTTTACAATGACCTCTCTACAGGTCACGGAGCATGCCTAGAAAACTCTCCCGTAGAAGTCAATGAGGTCCCCTCCCGACCACTGTGTCAATGGGTGGTGGTCGCTATGTAATGCATATCTCTAAACAATGTTAATAAAAGCTCAGGCAAGATGGCCGCCCATAATCAGAAAAAATGGTTTCGAATAAGGATATGTATCATTATGTGGTTTTAGCTAGCAGAAAAAAAATACAGGTGACATATTACTTTTAAAGCAAACCTGTCAGGTGATCTCCGAGAAGATGAAAGAGTAATCCAGCACTATCCAAATGGTGTGCCAAGTGAACGCAGGCGTCTTATTGCTGAAGAGCCACATGAGGTCTTAACATGAAAGTTCAGGAAATTTAATAATACAGACACCAGCTTGTAAATGTTGGCGGGAAACTTCTCCAGAGTAGTTTTTCTCTCCAGGTGCATGGACTGCTATAGATTTGCCTAATTTGTAAATTAGCCAAGTCTTACAGCAGCGCAGGTAGAAATCCAAGAACATCATCACCAAAAGATGTTTTATTGGTGAAGAATCACGTGAACACCTCATGTGATTCTCCAATAAAATAAGTGTTCACTTCACATAATATTTGGAGTCTGCTGGACTATGTGGGACTAGTAACTTTCTCCTAGCACTGCCCTGAGTTGGCCTATGAGTGTGACCCTCTACTTTGTTACTTATCAGGACTCTCACTGTCTCTCCTAGGAGTCTCATCAAAATTGATTCTGCTTTTTCTCAGAAATCCTTCTCCAAATCATACAGACCTATTCATCACAGAGCTCAGCTTTCTATCATATCCTGCTGTCAGATATGACTGCAGAAAAAAGCATAAAAGAAGCAATCCTCAATTCTACCGTTCCCCAGGGTCCCTGCTGCTCTCTACTACTGGCACCTTGAAAGGTCTCCTCAGCATCACTGGATGCAGTGAGGACCTGAGCAGAGTCTGGGATCAGTGGAGGTGATCGCACCGCCACACATTTCTGCTGCTGTATAAAAACTCTGAATTAACTATGAATTTATCATCTATCTATCTCATATCTATCTATCTACTAAAACGACAATTAGGACAAACTCCACGGCACTTCCAGATAAAGTAGTTTAAAATAAGTGTTCTTCTGCTGTCTGGTTAAATTAATCTACTTTAACTGGAAGTGCCGTGGAGTTTGTCCTAATTGTCGTTTTAGTTGGTGGATCGCCTCTTCAACTGCTGGAACTCCTTATCTACTTGACCGATGTGCTGCTCATACCATTTTCTCTTTTATCTATCTATCTCTCATATCTATCTATCTCATATCTATCTATCTCTCTATCTAATATCTATCTATCTATCTAATATCTATCTATCTAATATCTATCTAATCTATCTATCTATCTAATATCTATCTATCTCTCATATCTATCTATCTATCTATCTCATATCTATCTATCTATCTATCTATCTATCTCATATCTATCTCATATCTATCTATCCTATCTATCTATCTATCTCTCTCTCATATCTATCTATCTATCTCATATCTATCTCATATCTATCTATCCTATCTCCTATCTATCTCTCTATCTCATATCTATCTATCTATCTATCTATCTCATATCTATCTCATATCTATCTATCCTATCTATCTATCTATCTCATATCTATCTATCTCTCATATCTATCTATCTATCTATCTCTCTATCTCATATCTGTCTATCTATCTGCCTGTCTATCTGCCTATATATCTATCATCTATCCTAGCCTATATATCCATCGTTATCTGTTCATCTTCAAGTGCTTCTATATATATCTGTCTTTCTGTCATCAGCTTTCCATCTCCCTTAGATCTTGGTTCTTCTCTGCCCTCTATCTATCCTGCGCCTCTAACTATTCCTGCAGGCTGAAAGTCTGTGCTGAACATTCAATCCCGTCCTTGGTTCCTGATCAGTACACTAAATCCCCAGTCACATCTTCCGGCTGCCCCTGCCTAAGATAGAGGGTGTAATGGAGAGAGGGGGAGAGGGAAGGGCTAGCATGGAGGCTATGCATTATAATGGACCAACTGGCTCATGTTTTTCCAAAGTTTGGCCACCGTAAAAGTCAAATTTTCGACATAAATGTTGGACCTTGATAACCAGTAACACATGGTAATGTTCCTGAGTTCTGATACTTTTTCTTTATATACAAATTAGGCTTTTGGTGCAACGAGGGTGTTACCATTGCTCTTGTTGCACCAAAGTTCAGCTCCATTCCTTTCTGTGTTTAGCCCATCCCTGGCTCATTTAATTGACAGGACCAGGCCATGGTAAAGCAGCGAGGAACTGCAGTAGTTTTTACTCCAGGTGCATTGGACTGCCAGCAGTGCACCTAATTTATCCTTGTCATAAATTAGGCACTCAACCAACACAGCCGTTTTTTGTAAATGACTCCCAATGCCTAAGATTTATCAAAACTGGTGCAAGGGAAAACGGACTTAGTTGCCCCTAGCAACCTATCAGATTCCACTTTCCATTTTTCAGAGCTGCTTTAAAAAATGAAACAATCTGATTGGTTGCTAGGGGCATCTAAGCCGATTTTACTTTGCACTAGTTTTGATAAAACTCCCCCACTTTGATGGCTAGATGACTGGGTCAGAGCATACCCAAAATTACCAGTTTTGCAGAGGAGTCAAAAGTCTGTACTGTATAAGTGCATAAAATAAATAATTCCCAGTATGAAGCAGTCAGTACCTACCAAAGGTAGTCCAATGAACTAATGACACAGGCATGGGTGCCCAAGGCCCCACTGATGTGAGTGTGGATGAAAGCTATCCGCCTGGTCTGATCCCACAGAAGAACTATCGTAGAGTAGATTCCACTGACTAGGATAGAAAAGTGTCAGCTTGCTGTGTGTGGGGAGCCATCTTGGAAGCACAAACACGAGCACTAAACAATATTAGGCAGGCGGCTTTAATGATATGGTTGATCAGCGTTTGGATTATTTCGTTCTCTGAGACACTTACAAGTTTGGTATGATTCACGTTTTACAAGCTGTGGCCCTAGGGTGTGAATGCTTGCACTGTATTGGCACTGCTCAGCAGACCAAGCAGCTGGGATTATCTCCAAGTGAATGAAAAAAAAAAAAGAAGACATACAGAGTGGGCAGAGGAAGGAGAAGGGGCCTTGAGGAGGGGGCTTTAGGTACTGACCCTCCTTAAATGGTAAGCCAAGCACAGCCCCCTCCTCCTGACAAAAAAACTCAACAGACATCATTTGCTGATTTCTGATGTGACAGCTCGCCACTTGTGTATCAATCTAAACCTGCTGCGCCGTTTCGAATAATGTGACCCCCCGACCTGTTCCAGAAATCTTCCTTTCTTTAGAACCTTGGCCAAGGGCCGTCCTCCTCCGGCTTGCTCCCATTTCAGCCTTTTATTTTATCTTGGCAGAGAGCAGAGCTGCATTTACTGCCTAGAAAATGGGGGTCATGAAATAAAGCAGCATCGCCTGCTCCATCCCATACAATGTCCTGCAATGGTCATGTGCACTGTGGTTTACTATGAAATGTATGCCCCGTGGACCCGTGACGTGGACCCCACTATTTCACAAACCACTTTACAGTGGAAAAAATCCATGTGGAATCTTGGCTGCACCAAGGAAGACAACGTGCAGCGAAAATAAGTGACAGGCGACTCATGTCTGCAGATTCCGCACCAAAAGGCCGCGCCTAAGTCCCTTCACTTGACAATAGAGCCAATCCTTGAGCAAATCCTGTAATATATTATGTGTCAGATAAAAGCCAACAAGTGTGAACATACCCTAAAACAATCATGACAGAAATGAGTTCTGCCGTCTCCTGACTATCAAGAACAATAGGCAAAATTCATTTTCAGGAAGCTGCAGCGCGGCCTTCTACCAGAGAAGAATTATTTTTCACCGCTCGCGCTCCTTTGAGATCTGGAGCCCATTTATAGCCACCACTTTTACTTTTAAAGCATTTTGCATTTATTTTACTAGGGGCCCATTTATTAATAAACCCCTGTGCTGGCGGTGGATCCGCCCCCGGCCTCTCCATAACTGGCACATCCAGCGCCACTTCTAAATGTAAGACGGCTTCTGAGCTTCCTTGCCGTCTTACATTTAGACCATTTTCTACGTCTAAAACAAGCTAAGAAAATGATGAATGAGACGAGCCCACCGGCCGGTCCACTTCCCTGCCTACAATATTAGAAGAGACGTGAGCGGGACGAGGTCGCAGCGACAAAACTAATTGCTGCGTTGCCATCTGCACCTGAAATACGACTAATTTAGGCGTATTTCAGTTTAGTAAATGACCCCCTTAGAGTACCTCCACACGTGGATTATGTGCTTTTATTATCCCATGCCGATTTTCATGTGGAAAACTGAAGTGTAATACAGAAAAGGCAGCGTGAATGACATTTGACAAATCTTGTGTACACTTTGGTTTTTTTCCTGTATGGAAATTGACCTGCCGTTCGGAATTAGAAATCTGCGGCATGTCAATTGTTTGTTGGGGTTTTTTTGGGGCAGATTTCACACTTTGCAATGCAAGGATGAGATCTGTGGCAAATCTGCACCAAATCCAAAACAATCCTGTTTATGGTTGCAATACTGCATTCAGTATAAAATTTAAGATTTTCTTGCAGAAAATGGAACACCCTCCACCCCACCCCCACGGAGTACTATTTCGTCCCCTTAGCTTTAAGCTCTTGACTATTGCACTCTGTGTTCTCTTCATTATATAGACTATCACAATTAGGAATATGGATCATTAATTGGCATGGCTTAGGTTAGACTTAAATGAAGACAGGATGGAAAAAAATCTGTGGATCATTTTGCCACAATTTCTTTAGTTTTAGTCAATTAAAAGTTTTGTTGTTTTTCTAAAATGAAGCCTGAAAGTCGTGTTGTAACACAGGTTTTTTGTTCTTGTCTTTTTCCCATAGTGCCATCAGTTCCTCAGGTAAGACAAACACACTTGGCCATCCATGTGGTTCATCAGACCAGGATTCCTTCCTCTGAACCACGCTCCACTTCTTACGCCAGTTGTAGATAGGGGTCACCATGGGCCCTCTGATCAGTCTGCAGAGATTTTCCCCAATAAGCAGCAAGCTGCCATGTCCTGTGTGCCCTGACACCCTTCTATCGTAGCCAGCATAAACTTTTTCAGCAATTTGCTCTATGGCAGCCTTTCTGAGGAATCGGACCAACTCTCCTCCAAACACGACGAGTTGTGTTTCTACCAAACTGTTCTACTTTGGTTTCATCTGACCATATGACATTCTCCCAATACTCTTCTGGAACATCCAAATGCTCTCTAGAAAACTTCAGACGGGCCCGGATATGTACTGGCTTAAGCAGGGGGACACGTCTGGCACTGCAGGATCTGAGTCCCTGGCGGCGTAATGTGTTACTGACGGTAGCCTTTGTTACATTGGTCTCAGCTTTCTGCAGGTCATTCACTAGGTCCCCCGTGTGGTTCTGGGATTTTCTTGTGATCATTTTGAACCCACGGGGTGAGATCTTGCATGGATTCCCTGATCGAGGTGAGATTATCAGTGGTCTTGTATGTCTTCCATTTTCTAATTATTGCTCCCACAGTTGATTTCTTCACACCAAGCTGCTTGCCTATTGCAGATTCAGTCTTCCCAGCCTGGTGCAGGTCTACAATGTTGTTTCTGGTGTCCTTCCACAGCTCTTTTGTCTTCACCATAGTGGAGTTTGGAGTGTGACTGTTTGAGGTTGTGGACAGGTGTCTTTTATACTGATAACAAACAGGAGCCATTACTACAGGTAATGAGTGGAGGACAGAGGAGCCTCTTACAGAAGAAGTTACAGGTCTGTGAGAGCCAGAAATCCTCTTGTTTGTAGGTGACCAAATATTTATTTTCCACCATAATCTGCAAATAAATTCTTTAAAAATCAGACAATGTGATTTTCTGGATTTGTTTTCTCATCTTGTCTCTCATAGTTGAGGTCTACCTATGATGACAATTACAGGCCGACCTTATCTTTTTAAGTGGGAGAACTTGCACAATTGGTGGCTGACTAAATACCGTATATGCCGGCGTATAAGACGACCCCCAACTTCTGCCCTAAAAATATAGAATTTGGTATATACTCACTGTATAAGACTACCCCTCTCCCAAATGAAAAAAAGTCTGCTTTGATTTCAACATGTTAATTTTAATTCAAATGCATATGACATGCAGGTACTGTATATAGCAGCAAAACTGTCACTTATAAACATAAGGTTGTTTCAAACATGTACGGTAAAGCTAAAACTTTGCAAAACAAACAAGAGAGCAAGTGCCTGGTGATCATAACTGTAAGCTGCGATATTGTAACAGGTCTTGCTGGCATGACAGTTTCCCTTTAAAAGCCTTCAAAATCCTCCTGAGAATATAGAGAATAGTATGCTACTTCAGTATGCTAAGAGCAGGGCTCTCTACGCGCTGACGGGGGAAAAAAAAACACCTCACACAGTGCGGCCCCCGTATATCCGGCGTATAAGACGACCCCCCACTGTAGCCATTATTTTAAGGGGTTAAAAAGTAGTCTTATACGCCAGTATATACTGTACTTTTTTTCCCCACTGTAGATCCAGCAGCGCCCTTCTAGTACAGTAGCGGCATCCTGGCGAACATGTGACCAGTCACATGACTAGTGCCACTGATTCTATTCTACCCACTGCACTGAGCACTGTGTATGTGAGAACAGAGAAGACTGAATAGATGAAACTGTCTTCCCGCCAGTGTCGCCTTTGCAGGGGGGACGCTGCAATCTCTGACACCGATTGCCTGACATTTGGCTAAACCCAATGCAGTAAATATACTGTGGGCGGGTTTTAGGAATCTGGATCACCCCCCAGAAATTTCGCAAGCAGTCCTTAACCAGTTAGAATGAGACTTTGCCTGCACAGTACAATGAAAATCTATTTTATTAAATAATAATATTAGCTTTTATCTCCAAGGCTCGTTCTAAATGGCTTCCATATTATACTCAGACAGATAAGTAATGATATTACAGAACTGTAAATGGTAATAAATAATGAACAGATCAGATTCCACCACAAGACAGAACATTACTGATAAACTTTATTTGATATATGAGGTTTTACCCCTCACATATTTTGAGTTGATTACATTATTTGATGAACGTCAAGCACTGAGACAAGGTCACACATAGAGGACATTGAAAAATGAACCCAACTCGACCCCCATGCACAGGTGCACAGAGTTCTTCAGCATTATCAATGACCATAAAACTCTTGGAAATCTGCGTCTACGCCAAATTCTGTCAGATGCGCCTCTCTGCATACAGACAGGTCGGAGATTTCAGCTTCTACATAAGGAGGGATAGCCTTAAACTGTCAGTGCACATGAGATGTCATCTGAAAGCAATGACTTTTTGGACAACCAGCTGATGTGAATGGGGCTCTCAACTTTCCCTGGAAGGCAGATCTCGGGGAAGATAAGGACCGGGCTGTTGGATTTCAGCTGCTCTATCCTTTTGTTCTGGGGGAGATAATCTGCAGACGGGAGTCTAGAAGTGGTTTTCTCCCCTCTCCCCGTTCAGGACACATGCACATTCGGCCTGTCAGTCAACCGCTATCTAATGTGTCTAGCCAGCATTAGTATACCTAGAGCTGGGCGATATGGCCAAAAAAAAAAAATCTCGATTTTTTTAAAATTTTGGACGATTCACGATTTAAATCTCGATTTTCTTGTTATTAAAAATATAAAAAAATAAATTAAAAAAACAACCCTTTTATTAGCTTGAAACTCCAAAGACATTACAATGAACTCTTTCTCGTGCCCTAAACCACCAGGGAACGTGAAATTAACCCTTTTAATAACTTGCACAAGGTTCATTGGCTTCCTGTGAGAGTGGACGGCGCTGTGGAATAGGCTGATGAGGGGCCTGGGAAGGAGCCTGTGTCGGGCGGAGCAGATGGGGAGCACCGCTCTCTGCTAACACGTGGGCCACGTCTGGGACTGGAGGAGACGGGGACTAGCACAGGAACCGCACGACTGCACACATCCTCACCCGGCCCGGCTCACCTCGGCCTGCTTCCTGGTGCCGTTGTCGGGGCTCAGCAGGTTCTGGAGAAGCCGGTAGAATTGCTTCTGCTCGGCCGCCATGTCCGGAGCTCCACACACGGGAGCGAGAGAGAGAGAGAGAGGGCGCGACACTAAGCGTGGGCCGGAGAGCTGACTGACGGGGGGGGGCCACGGAGGAGGGACACTGGCCAGGCCAGTACAGTGTGGCGGGCGCCATTTTAGGAAAATCGAATTCACGATTTTCCTTAAAAATAAAATCGTTAGGCTTTGAATTGGCAAATTAATCGAATTAATTTGATTAATCGCCCAGCCCTATTTTGACCTAAAACCCTCTGTCTCGCTTCCCAGCCATGTTCCTTGCTTGGAACTGATAAATAAGTTTACATTAACCCTTTCTCAACATGTGACGTACTATTATATCACATGTCAGGTCTTTAAAGATGACGTCTGCTCCTGAGCGAAGAGGATGCCTCTGCAACCGGGTGCCTGCTGTTTCATACGGCTAAGGTCTACAACTGGTGGTAATGCCGATAGAGGACATTAACCCTCTCAGATGCCATGTTCAATCCTGACAACAGCATCTGAGCACGCGCTTCCGGTATTGCTCTGGCTTCCCTGTATGGCGATCGGAGGAGCCAAAGTTTGTGTGACAGGAGGCTGCTGCACAGTGTTTCCTATGGGGCTCAAATCATCAAAATATCAATGTTTGTAGCAGCACCGCACAAAAACAAACACAAAAATGAAAAAATGTATTTTGAAAAAACACAAACCGGGTGCACGCCAACAGGAGACTGAATCCAAATTCTCACTCAGTCACAAGAAATCACAGGGAAGGCAGCACTCCAAAAAATGATGAAGTTTATTCACCCAATGTCAGCAACGTTTCAAGTGCTCAATGCAGCAATTTTCAAGCAAGCCATGTCCAGGATGAGACCACCCCTTTAGGAAATAAGAATACAATATGTGGAAGCTGTGCTTGTTTGACAATACTAGTGGTATCCTTGTATTCACCATTTAACATCTATACAGGGATCTGGACTTCACTGCAGGACAGCAACCAAGACAGCTACCTCCTGGAGTAGTCTCTGTGTGGCTAACGGCTGGCAGAGCAAAATCGTGCTTAGGGACAGGGCGAGGTCAGGCCTGGCAGAGAACTTGTAATACATAACAGGTCTGAGATCAGAGCAGCCAGCGTATTATCAATACATGTTATAGGCACGTGTCAGGTCAGGCAGCAAACTGTCAAAAAAGCGTAAATAGGCAAAGGTCTGTACTTGTGCAGACATACAAAATACAGCATACCTGGCAGAAACTTAGCAAGCTAAGAGAGAGATTGGTCAGCCACTATCCCACTGGAATAAGTGCTTGGAGTACATATTGGCTGCCAGCTATTGGTTGGTTAAGGTTTGGGCACACGCTGGCCCTTTAAGAGCCAAAGGTAGTGCGCACGCTTTCCAAATGCAGGGGAAGTGGACTAGCAAGCAGTGGGGACAGAGGGGACCAAGCAGCCCGGGTCTGCATGGGGAAGAACTACTGGAGGTGAGCCCAGTCGCCACCATAACAACTACAACTAAAAAATGTGCAGCAGAGCTCAAGAAGTCCATCTGTGACATTAAAAGGGGTCGACCATCTTTCACTTGAATGGGATCTGAGCTGCAGTATCCCAATACGACCGCTACAAAATGGATGGAGCATTCAGACTTTGGGTCCGTCCTCAGTTTTGTTTTCAGCAGCTGCCACAAACAGCTGATCGGTGTGCTGAGTGTCACAACCCGCAGACCCCAATCTTATATTCATGACCTACAGGGGTCCTCACCATCTAAAAGGTGAACAACCCCTTTAAGGTCTCATATAGCCTTGGACTGGTGTAGTTGGGCTATGAAATGGACCCTTGTTAAAAATAAGAACAAGCTAATAAACTACACAGTGAGAACAGACTGTATTAAATATATATATATTAGAAATGGTGTAAAAATGGGTTTTGACTGTATGTTAGTACTGAGTATAAAAGATGCAAAGACCAAATAGTCCTGGATAAAAAGTGAACATGTCAATCCATTCAAAGGAGAGGAAACCATCTGGAACCATTAAAGGTATTTACAAGAGTGATAAAAGAAAGATAAAAGCAAGGACAGTTATGTAAATGACAAGCAGCGAGTGCGTAGTCCTTGTCCGAATATATATATAACAATTATGGACAGGTGACAAAAATAACTTGAATGGGTTTAGTGCAAGAGGATAGGCGAAAGCTTGCCAGGCTGTGATCTGAGGGAGGGACACCCACTGGGTTCTCTTACAAGCTTGTCCTGGACTCTGAGTGACAAGTTCGTGTGTGTGTGAGTGAGTGTGTGCAACACGCCTACAAGTCTCATATCAAGTCAGCAAAAACAAAAAACCAAAGAGGGTCTCCTTTCTGTAAAGGGCTGGACAAGGGGATAATGCAAGAAGTGACATCAGCCCTCGCCCTGACCAATCGAAGCACTCAGTAGGGGAGTGGGCTTCCGAACCCTCTTATAAGCACCTCTCCAGCAAAGGTTCTCTCTGACAGCTTCTGTGTGGGGTCCAGGGTGAAGGGTGATCCAGTCTCCTGCTAAGGACAGAGCAGGAGATGAGCTGTTGAGCCACGGATCGGCTTTTAAGCAAGAATCCGCCGCAATACTCAGCAGAAGAATAGGGGAGTCCTGCCCATCAAAGACTGTTAACCACAAGAGGTGGGGGAAATAGGCCACTTTATCTAAAGGACATCGTGAGCCCTTTGCGGCAGGGCTAAAAGGGAAGGATGGAGAACGCACACATGAAATCCACAGAGGAATGCCTCGCCTATTTTGGGGTCAATGAAAATACAGGCTTGTCACCTGAACAAGTTAAGAAGAACTTTGATAAGTTTGGACCCAATGGTACGTTGTCACCCTATAATTATACTGTATATCAATGGGAATCTCTTATGTACTGTATCTCTTAATGTACAAACTAGATCTTACTGACACTAACATTACAGCAGCATCCAACTTCTTATACACGGCCACATATGTACTTTGCAAACTATGTAAGATATCATAGATGTCATCTACAAGCAACTCAAACTCATGCAAACATAACCACATATATAAAGAACACATGCATAAATCAAACTAGAGAATGGATAACGAGCATACTTAATCTACATATTACACCACAACATTAGTCTCAGGGAATGGCGCATAGAAGCATTACTGTGCTCATTTCTGCATGGTTTGATAAATGGATGATAGTTTTGTTTTACATTTGGTTAGAGAATTCTGCGTTTCTGTACCTATAGAAGCCATATTGTAGCAGACCAGTAGAATGTGCATGTGCCTAAATTAGAGGCAAGTTGTCCCAGCAGTAGACGTGTCTAGTCATCTGCAGACTTAGAGAGGAATCCCTGGCCTTATCTGCAGATCTTACTTTCAAAGTGTAAGTGATGTACTTTGCATTGAGCTGCCTGCGAAGTTGAGGACATCTGTTCTGTGCCTCTTGTCACCCCGCTGGGAGTGATAGTCTTAAGTACAGGACTACTTCAGAGCGACTTATCTCCTCTTCTTGTTGTACATGT
This sequence comes from Rhinella marina, assembly GCA_900303285.1. Lineage (NCBI taxonomy): Eukaryota > Metazoa > Chordata > Amphibia > Anura > Bufonidae > Rhinella > Rhinella marina. The sequence continues at coordinate 114,841 of ONZH01012914.1, forward strand.
CTTCTATTTTCTGTTGCATCAGATGTTTACTACAAGTTTTGTATCAGTAAGACTTTAGCGATTTGCATATATAAAAGGTTTCCTGACAGAGTTATTACAGAGTTGCTATGATTATCTTTTACTAGTCCAGGGGGACAATGAGGGGATCTCTGTAAATGTCACGTTCTTGCAATCATAGCTACATGAGCTGGCAGAGCAGAACAGCAGCAGTATGGTCTTTGTCTTGTCAATCCACGCACTCACTCATTTACTGGTGTCTTTTAGGCATCGTGCACACAAATGTATCTGTTTTGCAGTCTGCAAATTGCGGATTCGCAAAATACGCATGAGGCCCGTGTGCCATGTTTTTTGTTTTTTTTGGCAGACCAATTGACTTCAATGAGTCCATGGTCCGCATATTGCTGACCTATTCTATCTTTTTGCAGAACAGACATATGGAAAATGAAAGCGCACAGATGATCCGTGTTCTTTCCACATCCGTATGTCTGTTCCGCAGGACGACAGAACATGTCCGAAACTCGGCCACAAAATGCAGACCATAGACCCACTGAAGTCAATGGGTCCTCAAAAAATATAGATGAAATACGGACAGTATCCGTATCTTATGGATACACAATTTGCGGACAGCATAAAACATGCAGTCGTGTGCACAAGGCCTTATGTGAATAATCTGCTTCCAGCTAGAAGATATAAGTGGCTCAAAGATAGAAGTCCCTGAATACAAATTCCTGAAAAAGTACAGGAATACAAGATATGTGGTGTATATCGGTGTACATGGGAGAACATATGTTCTGCACACCAAGGGCTGAACCTGCATAGAGAACATTCTGTACGTATTAGGTGACATGTACAGTGCAGTAGGACATTAAACATATGTTAGTGTCTCCATAATGGGGATATATAGGTAGTGAAATATACCTAACGCTATACATCGTAACCTAGAAGGCTTCTCATGTGGCAGGGAGAAGTATTTTTGTATTGGGGTGTTAGATCCAGCCCATGAGGTCACTCTCCTTATACAGCCATCTCCGTTGTGTCCTTCAAGAGCGTCCCAGGCTGCAAATTGCTGAAAGACAAGATCCTTCCTATGGTCTTCCCAATCTCAATGTCAGACAGTGTGTCCCTAAATACTTTCATAATAAGTCATGCATCTCTATATATAGACATATTGGTATCGTGGTGGAAATAGTAGAGCTGGAGCGCTGAATACACAGCCAAACGCACATTTAGTGCTACAAGGTTAGAATTATATGTATTGTAACCACCAGTAAAATGCTTTTTACTCAGTCTTACAGCAGCTGCCGCCCATGTGTTAGCTTCCCTTGTACAGCGCAGGACAGTGAGACAAGATTCACACATTTTCAATTCATACTTCCAGTAGCAAAATTAATCTTATTTTATTTTTCTAAAACGGATTTAAAATCATATATGATCCCATATTCCGATAATTAAAATTGATTTTACAGGTAATCTTTACATCTAGGGATTAATCAATTATAAATGTACATTTTCTCTTGTATACTTTCTGGGGGTGCGTAGGTTAAAGGGCACTTGAGGACTTGTGGACCCGCATGTTGGCTCACATCACACAGTATGGTGCAAGATCCAGAGATTCGTGTCCGAGAGCATTCTGTTCCCTTAGCAGGAGGCTCAAACATAGTATCAGCATGACACAAACTGACAGCAGGATTTATAAAGCTGTCATATAACCCTCAGGATACCCTCGTACGCTCACATCATCACCAGGGCCATTTGACAACACATTTGCTTCATATTTAATGATTAACACAACTACAAGGCTCATTGTCCCCAGAACATGTTTCCCCTAAATCTTGTGGAGAAGTTAAAGCTCTCATTGTAGAAAATTACATGTATAAGCCGCCTCATGAACTTCAAGAAAAGTCTGATGTCTGAATAAAAACCATCAGATCAAAAAGGTCAATTAAACATAAAAAGTTAAAAATTAAGAATAAAATTCTAACTTAATGCAATTCTAATAATTGTGATGAGACTCATTTTCAGAGATTTCATGTCTTCTTGGAGGTCTAGTCCTTAGGTTTGAAACCAGGCACACAATCCAGATTAGTGCACTAATTAGGCACTACCAGGGTATATGGATATCTACATGTAAAATATTGGTGATGTACCTTGATAATAACCAGGATGAACACTGACTTTCTTTTCTTTTTCTCTCTACTGCTGTCATGGATCAGAGCTCCCAGCTGAGGAGGGTAAGCTGTGTTTTACTGAATATATTACATTTTCAAGATTTACTGGTGTTTGAAGTGTGAAAGATGGTCATCTGCATCAATGAATGGTAGAATATATATGGGTAGAGACCGGTACAATATGTGTGGGTAGAGACTGGTAGAACATGTGTGGGTAGAGACTGGTAGAATATGTGTGGGTAGAGAATGGTAGAATATGTGTGGGTAGAGAATGGTAGAATATGTGTGGGTAGAGAATGGTAGAATATGTGTGAGTAGAGACTGGTAGAATATGTGTGGGTAGAGACTGGTAGAATATGTGTGGGTAGAGAATGGTAGAATATGTGTGGGTAGAGAATGGTAGAATATGTGTGAGTAGAGAATGGTAGAATATTTGTGGGTAGAGAATGGTAGAATATGTGTGAGTAGAGAATGGTAGAATATGTGTGGGTAGAGAATGGTAGAATATGTGTGGGTAGAGAATGGTAGAATATGTGTGGGTAGAGAATGGTAGAATATGTGTGAGTAGAGACTGGTAGAATATGTGTGGGTAGAGAATGGTAGAATATGTGTGAGTAGAGAATGGTAGAATATGTGTGGGTAGAGAATGGTAGAATATGTGTGGGTAGAGAATGGTAGAATATGTGTGAGTAGAGAATGGTAGAATATTTGTGGGTAGAGAATGGTAGAATATGTGTGGGTAGAGACTGGTAGAATATTTGTGGGTAGAGAATGGTAAGAATATGTGTGAGTAGAGAATGGTAGAATATGTGTGGGTAGAGAATGGTAGAATATTTGTGGGTAGAGACTGGTAGAACATGTGTGAGTAGAGACTGGTAGAATATGTGTGGGTAGAGAATGGTAGAATATTTGTGGGTAGAGAATGGTAGAATATGTGTGAGTAGAGACTGGTAGAATATTTGTGGGTAGAGACTGGTAGAATATGTGTGGGTAGAGAATGGTAGAACATGTGTGAGTAGAGACTGGTAGAATATGTGTGAGTAGAGAATGGTAGAATATTTGTGGGTAGAAACTGGTAGAACATGTGTGGGTAGAGACTGGTAGAATATGTGTGGGTAGAGACTAGTAGAATATGTGTGGGTAGAGACTGGTAGAATATGTGTGGGTAGAGACTAGTAGAATATGTGTGGGTAGAGAATGGTAGAATATGTGTGGGTAGAGACTGGTATTATATGTGTGGGTAGAGACTGGTAGAATATGTTTGGGTAGAGACTGGTAGAATATGTTTGGGTAGAGACTGGTATTATATGTGTGGGTAGAGAATGGTAGAATATTTGTGGATAGAGACTGGTAGAACATGTGTGAGTAGAGAATGGTAGAATATGTGTGGGTAGAGAATGGTAGAATATTTGTGGGTAGAGAATGGTAGAATATGTGTGGGTAGAGACTGGTAGAATATGTGTGGGTAGAGAATGGTAGAATATGTGTGGGTAGAGAATGGTAGAATATTTGTGGGTAGAGACTGGTAGAATATTTGTGAGTAGAGAATGGTAGAATATGTGTGAGTAGAGAATGGTAGAATATGTGTGTGTAGAGAATGGTAGAATATTTGTGGGTAGAGAATGGTAGAATATGTGTGAGTAGAGAATGGTAGAATATTTGTGGGTAGAGAATGGTAGAATATGTGTGGGTAGAGAATGGTAGAATATTTGTGGGTAGAGACTGGTAGAATATTTGTGAGTAGAGAATGGTAGAATATTTGTGGGTAGAGAATGGTAGAATATGTGTGTGTAGAGAATGGTAGAATATTTGTGGGTAGAGAATGGTAGAATATGTGTGAGTAGAGACTGGTAGAATATGTGTGGGTAGAGAATGGTAGAATATGTGTGAGTAGAGAATGGTAGAATATGTGTGGGTAGAGAATGGTAGAATATGTGTGGGTAGAGAATGGTAGAATATGTGTGGGTAGAGACTGGTAGAATATTTGTGGGTAGAGAATGGTAGAATATGTGTGAGTAGAGAATGGTAGAATATGTGTGGGTAGAGAATGGTAGAATATTTGTGGGTAGAGACTGGTAGAACATGTGTGAGTAGAGACTGGTAGAATATGTGTGGGTAGAGAATGGTAGAACATGTGTGAGTAGAGAATGGTAGAATATTTGTGGGTAGAGAATGGTAGAATATGTGTGAGTAGAGACTGGTAGAATATTTGTGGGTAGAGACTGGTAGAATATGTGTGAGTAGAGACTGGTAGAATATGTGTGGGTAGAGAATGGTAGAACATGTGTGAGTAGAGACTGGTAGAATATGTGTGAGTAGAGAATGGTAGAATATGTGTGGATAGAGAATGGTAGAATATTTGTGGGTAGAGAATGGTAGAATATGTGTGGGTAGAGACTGGTAGAATATTTGTGGGTAGAGAATGGTAGAATATGTGTGAGTAGAGAATGGTAGAATATGTGTGGGTAGAGAATGGTAGAATATTTGTGGGTAGAGACTGGTAGAACATGTGTGAGTAGAGACTGGTAGAATATGTGTGGGTAGAGAATGGTAGAATATGTGTGGGTAGAGAATGGTAGAATATTTGTGGGTAGAGACTGGTAGAACATGTGTGAGTAGAGACTGGTAGAATATGTGTGGGTAGAGAATGGTAGAACATGTGTGAGTAGAGAATGGTAGAATATTTGTGGGTAGAGAATGGTAGAATATGTGTGAGTAGAGACTGGTAGAATATGTGTGAGTAGAGACTGGTAGAATATGTGTGGGTAGAGACTGGTAGAATATGTGTGGGTAGAGAATGGTAGAACATGTGTGAGTAGAGACTGGTAGAATATGTGTGAGTAGAGAATGGTACAATATTTGTGGGTAGAAACTGGTAGAATATGTGTGGATAGAGAATGGTAGAATATTTGTGGGTAGAGAATGGTAGAATATGTGTGGGTAGAGACTGGTAGAATATTTGTGGGTAGAGAATGGTAGAATATGTGTGAGTAGAGAATGGTAGAATATGTGTGAGTAGAGAATGGTAGAATATTTGTGGGTAGAGACTGGTAGAACATGTGTGAGTAGAGACTGGTAGAATATGTGTGGGTAGAGAATGGTAGAATATTTGTGGGTAGAGACTGGTAGAACATGTGTGAGTAGAGACTGGTAGAATATGTGTGGGTAGAGAATGGTAGAACATGTGTGAGTAGAGAATGGTAGAATATTTGTGGGTAGAGAATGGTAGAATATGTGTGAGTAGAGACTGGTAGAATATTTGTGGGTAGAGACTGGTAGAATATGTGTGGGTAGAGACTGGTAGAATATGTGTGGGTAGAGAATGGTAGAACATGTGTGAGTAGAGACTGGTAGAATATGTGTGAGTAGAGAATGGTACAATATTTGTGGGTAGAAACTGGTAGAATATGTGTGGATAGAGAATGGTAGAATATGTGTGAGTAGAGAATGGTAGAATATGTGTGGGTAGAGAATGGTAGAACATGTGTGGGTAGAGAATGGTAGAATATGTGTGGGTAGAGAATGGTAGAACATGTGTGGGTAGAGACTGGTAGAATATGTGTGGCTAGAGAATGGTAGAATATGTGTGGGTAGAGACTGGTAGAATATTTGTGGGTAGAGACTGGTAGAATATGTGTGAGTAGAGAATGGTAGAATATTTGTGGGTAGAGACTGGTAGAATATTTGTGGGTAGAGACTGGTAGAATATTTGTGGGTAGAGAATGGTAGAATATGTGTGGGTAGAGAATGGTAGAATATGTGTGAGTAGAGAATGGTAGAATATGTGTGGGTAGAGACTGGTAGAATATGTGTGGCTAGAGAATGGTAGAATATGTGTGGGTAGAGACTGGTAGAACATGTGTGAGTAGAGAATGGTAGAATATTTGTGGGTAGAGACTGGTAGAATATGTGTGGGTAGAGAATGGTAGAATATGTGTGGGTAGAGACTGGTAGAATATGTGTGGGTAGAGAATGGAAGAATATGTGTGGGTAGAGACTGGCATTATATGTGTGGGTAGAGACTGGTAGAATATGTGTGAGTAGAGAATGGTAGAATATTTGTGGGTAGAGACTGGTAGAATATGTGTGGGTAGAGAATGGTAGAATATGTGTGGGTAGAGACTGGCATTATATGTGTGGGTAGAGACTGGTAGAATATGTGTGAGTAGAGAATGGTAGAATATTTGTGGGTAGAGACTGGTAGAATATGTGTGAGTAGAGAATGGTAGAATATTTGTGGGTAGAGACTGGTAGAATATGTGTGGGTAGAGAATGGTAGAATATGTGTGGGTAGAGACTGGCATTATATGTGTGGGTAGAGACTGGTAGAATATGTGTGAGTAGAGAATGGTAGAATATTTGTGGGTAGAGACTGGTAGAATATGTGTGGGTAGAGAATGGTAGAATATGTGTGGGTAGAGACTGGTAGAATATGTGTGGGTAGAGAATGGTAGAATATGTGTGAGTAGAGAATGGTAGAATATGTGTGGGTAGAGACTGGTAGAATACGTGTGGGTAGTGAATGGTAGAATATGTGTGGGTAGAGACTGGTAGAACATGTGTGAGTAGAGAATGGTAGAATATTTGTGGTTAGAGACTGGTAGAATATTTGTGGGTAGAGACTGGTAGAATATTTGTGGGTAGAGACTGGTAGAACATGTGTGGGTAGAGACTGGTAGAATATGTGTGGGTAGAGACTGGTAGAATATGTGTGGGTAGAGAATGGTAGAATATGTGTGGGTAGAGAATGGTAGAACATGTGTGGGTAGAGAATGGTAGAATATGTGTGGGTAGAGAATGGTAGAATATGTGTGGGTAGAGACTGGTAGAATATGTGTGGGTAGAGACTGGTAGAATATGTGTGGGTAGAGACTGGTAGAATATGAATGGGTGCAGCCTGGCAGAAAATGTATGGATAGAGTTTAGTAGTAAACGAATAAGCACAGCCTGGCAGAATATGAATGGGTGCGGCCTTGTAGAATATGTATATAAGGGTACAGCCTGGCAGGATTTGTATGGTTAGAGCCTGGTAGAATATTATAAGGGTAGAGTCTGGCAGATAGAGTCTGACAGAATATGTACAGGTACAGCCTGGTAGAATATGTATAGGTAGAGCCTGGCAGAATATGTACAGATACAGCCTAGTAGAATATGTACAGATACAGCCTGGTAGAATATGTACAGATACAGCCTGGTAGAACATGTATCAGTACAGCCTGGTAGATTATGTACAGGTATAAACTGGTAGAATATGTATGAGTAGAGCCAAGTAGAATATATAATATATAAGGGTACAGCCCGTTAGGATATGTATGGGTAAAGCCTGGTAGGATATGTATGGATAGAGCCTAATAGTATATGAATTGGTACAGCCTGGTAGAATATATATGGAGAGAGCCTAGTAGAATATATTTGGGTACAACCTGGTAGAAAATGTATGGCTATAGCCTGGTAGAATATGTATGGGTGCAGCCCGGTAGAATATGTATGGCTATAGCCCGGTAGAATATGTATGGGTGCAGGCCGGTAGAATATATATGGGTGCAGCCCGGTAGAATATGTATGGGTGCAGCCCGGTAGAATATTCATGGGTGCAGCCCGGTAGAATATGTATGGGTGCAGCCCGGTAGAATATGTATGGGTGTAGCCTGGTAGAATATGTATGGGTGCAGCCCGGTAGAATATGTATGGGTGCAGCCTGGTAGAATATATATGGGTGCAGCCCGGTAGAATATTTATGGGTGCAGCCCGGAAGAATATGTATGGGTGCAGCCTGGTAGAATATGTATGGGTGCAGGCCGGTAGAATATAAATGGGTGCAGCCCGGTAGAATATGTATGGGTGCAGCCCGGTAGAATATGTATGGGTGCAGGCCGGTAGAATATGTATGCATACCTCCCAACTTTTGAAAATTGCAAAGAGGGACAATGTGTGCGGAGCACATCATGGCAGTTTTTTATACTAGGCCACGCCTCTAGCTCCGCCCAAATCATAATTACTGGAGCCCCTGCGGCCTTTTTTTTTCTTGCGCTTCAATGTCCATATAAATATTAACACATAAATCATCAGATTATAGATATTTTAAGGTCCAAATTGTACCAAATAATGGAGTTATTGTCTAATATACAGGTAAAAACCAAACAGATAGCTTAGCAAGGAGCAATTTAGTAAATTTATTAATGCACATTTATGCATTAATTCTCCAGGTCAAAAAGAGGGACATTTAAGGATAAAAGAGGGACAGGGGGACTTGGGTAAAAAAGAGGGACTGTCCCTCCCAAAGAGGGACACTTGGGAGGTATGTGTATGGGTGCAGGCCGGTAGAATATGTATGGGTGCAGCCCGGTAGAATATGTATGGGTGCAGCCCGGTAGAATATGTATGGGTGCAGGCCGGTAGAATATGTATGGGTGCAGGCCGGTAGAATATGTATGGGTGCAGGCCAGTAGAATATGTATGGGTGCAGGCCGGTAGAATATTTATGGGTGCAGCCCGGTAGAATATAAATGGGTGCAGCCCGGTAGAATATAAATGGGTGCAGGCCGGTAGAATATGTATGGGTGCAGGCCGCTAGAATATTTATGGGTGCAGCCCGGTAGAATATGTATGGTGCAGCCCGGTAATATGTATGGGTGCAGCCCGGTAGAATATGTATGGGTGCAGCCGGTAGAATATGTATGGGTGCAGCCGCGGTAGAATATGTATGGGTGCAGCCCGGTAGAATATGTATGGGGTGCAGCCCGGTAGAATATGTGGGTATGGGTGCAGCCCGGTAGAATATGTATGGGTGGAGCCCGGTAAAATATGTATGGGTGTAGCCTGGTAGAATATGTATGGGTGCAGCCCGGTAGAATATGTATGGGTGTAGCCTGGTAGAATATGTTTATGGGTGCAGCCCGGTAAGAATATGTATGGGTGTAGCCCGGTAGAATATATATGGGTGCAGCCCGGTAGAATATATATATGGGTGCAGCCCGGTAGAATATATATGGGTGCAGCCCGGTAGAATATATATGGGTGCAGCCCGGTAGAATATGTATGGGTGCAGCCCGGTAGAATATATATGGGTGCAGCCCGGTAGAATATGTATGGGTGCAGCCCGGTAGAATATATATGGGTGCAGCCCGGTAGAATATATATGGGTGCAGCCTGGTAGAATATGTATGGGTGTAGCCTGGTAGAATATATATGGGTGCAGCCCGGTAGAATATGTATAGTTGACACATTTTGTTTCCTCGCTACAGGAAAGTCCATTTGGGAACTAGTTGCAGAACAGTTTGAAGATCTGCTTGTCCGAATTCTGCTGCTGGCTGCTGTCATATCTTTCGTAAGTACTTAAAGTAGCATGCAACAGCAAGCAAAATTGTGTCATAATATGATTGATTATTGTATATTTAAAAAAGTGCATTCTATACCATGTGACGAAGGTAAACAAAAGACAATGAACAAAACATCCGGTAGAAGCAGATTAAAGGGGTTCTTCAGTTTTTTTAGGAAATCCAGCCTGTCTTCTCTCCTACAGGGTTAGTACTTACCCCCCATTGTGATACCATTTCCGCTGCACCCATTTACTATTATGTAACTGCACAGGAAGAAACCCAAGCGGAAGAGCCCACATCCTGTGAGAGTGCACAGACGGCATTGGCAGAGCGATGGAGGGCTAAATATTAACTAAACTATCTTTCTTCCACAGGACAGAAGGCTAGATTCCCTAAATAGCCCAGAGAACCACTTTACTCATATATATTACTATTAAATATATAGGATGCACTTTTAAGTTCAAAATGTTAACCAAGAGCACTTCCCAGCCAGCCACTGTCATTAGAAATTTAAAAAGTTCATGAAAGTAACAGAATGAGATGGACTATGGGCTACATGTATAATAATATACACTACACCGGTAGACACAGGTATATGTTGCAGATCTATCATTCTTCTTTAGCACAAACATGATACTGGGAACATATTTGTCTTCTTTCAGAAACATTACAGTAAAATCTTCACTGGAAAAAAGTTTTATTTTGTTTTTTACATTTTATGTGTCACTTTAGCATACCTGTAATGAATTTGCTTTAGGCCAAAGAGCCAGAAAGATTCAGGTGACCTATAAGAAAATGGTTTATCAACTGTTCTGAGACAATAACCAGGCAGTCCTCTTCCGTGTAGATGAGATCCATTAATCTGTGTGTAGGTTCTCCATGGCTGAGGGCATCTCTCAGGGTTCAGCGTATGGAAGGTCTCAGCAGACACCATCTTCCAGGAGCAGTCTCTATATCAGACAGGAACATACCCCATACATACAGCTCTTGTAAAGTAAGGTCTAGAACAAAGTATATTATCAAAGGCATAGTACTTATCAAAGTGCAAAATGATCATAACTACATTCATATAGATTTGAGCCTAAAAATAATAAGATACAATAATCTATAATACATTTAACAGCACTGGCTGTATGGCACAAGGAAGTCATTTTACATCGCATTTCCCATAAAATTCTTGAAAGCCCTAGAAGTTCCTGGGCCTGATTGCCAAATCTGTAACGGGCACTTGCCAGGTGGACTTCCATCTGGCAAAGGGGCCTACAGGCCCTCTTTAGGCACTAGGTCCTAAAGTGCAACTGCTACCCCAGACCCCTATTGTTATGTCTCTATATATTGTATATTCTCATTACTATATATATATATATATATATATATACACACTATAATGTTCTGTTTCTATTACTTTATTGCCGCAGAGAAATACATCTGATAGCCAAACAAGCAGAAACCTAGCCAAGCTGAGGACACACATGATATCATGATATGAGCTATGTGAAAGAGTTAACTGAGCTCTAACCCTGACCTTTTCTTTTCCCAATGAGCGGCACATTCTGCAGGTTAAATTTGTCTTGAAGATAACTGGATCCAGCCAGTGGCCAGCTCAAGTGTCAGACAGCTGCTGTGAGACTGCAGGAGGAGGCCCAACACCAGAGGGGAGGTCAGGGGAGACAGAGGGTGTTCCTTGCAGCTCTGAGTGACAGGCCCGGGTGGCTATGTGTTTTGCAAGCGCAACAGCTGCATGAAGTATAGGAGGGCCCCATAAAATAGCTGTAAATCTACTCTAATGTAATTTAAGACGCTGCTTATAATGACAAGAGTTCTGCTGTGACCCAGCTCTACCCAGGACCCCAGTACACTGAGTGAGGCAGACACAATATCTGCAAAATTAAAAAATATATATAAACTTATAGCCCTGCAGTCAAATAAAAAAAAGTCCAAACAATCAGAAGAAAGTGTAGCATCTTTCTTCAAGGTAAAAATCATTGTAAACTAAAGAGAGTATGTTGACGTGCAACGGCGTTAATACCAAAAGTAAAAAAAACGGAATATGTAGCCTCTAAGCTCTAATAAGTACCTTTGAAGTAGTGCACTGGTGACAATGAGTCTAACAAAATTAAAAGCAAAATCTATTGAAGAGGGGGGCTGTAATGAAATAATCTGCTCTGGATGGTAATGGTGCTCCCTTCACAGGTGCTGGCCTGGTTTGAAGAAGGTGAAGAGACAATCACAGCTTTCGTGGAACCCTTTGTCATCCTGCTGATCCTCATCGCCAATGCAGTTGTAGGAGTCTGGCAGGTAAAAAACCCTTCGACTGCAGCTAAGTTAAGACCTCGGCTCCTTCTTATCTATTCATCAATTACAACCAGGCAAACAAATAATTGCTGAATCAAAGTATCACTTAGAATGGAATTCTGGATTGAAAGTCAATTTTAAGAGGTCTCTTCAGACCAAAGGTTTTTAATAGTATTCTCAGCCCACATCAAGACTTCAAGTAGTGTGGTATAATTATCATTTGATTAGCCAATCGGCCAGGGCATCCAATAAATCAAGAACGCATCTTTGAGTCTGAGCATGAATAGAGAGTAATATTACAGGGAGTCTGCTGCTGGGTAACCTTCTCTTACAAAATCTCTGTCACCTAGGAAAGGAACGCTGAAGATGCCATTGAAGCTCTTAAGGAATATGAGCCCGAAATGGGAAAAGTTTACCGCAGCGACAGGAAATCAGTACAAAGAATCAAGGCAAGAGAGATCGTGCCTGGTGACATTGTGGAGGTAGCAGGTGAGTTGTTGCCGCGCATCCGTTTTCTTGGTAGCATGGTGTAGTATAGTTCTGCTTCACTTGATGTAAAGGTTTTCTACAGAGACGACAGAATATCAGCCCCTGATAACACTCTTTCAGTTCAGTTCCTATCCATACAGTGCAGCACTGTAGAAATAAAGCAGACTTGTGCGGCTTATATTGATGATCTCCTCTTGTTCTTAGTTGGTGACAAAGTTCCAGCTGACATCAGACTCATCAGCATTAAGTCCACCACCCTGCGTATTGACCAGTCCATCCTGACAGGAGAGTCTGTCTCCGTCATTAAACACACAGAGACTGTCCCCGACCCCAGAGCTGTCAATCAGGACAAGAAAAACATGCTGTTCTCCGTATGTATTTGCATCATTTTTGTTATTTCATTTTTTTAAGTCTGATTTTTTTTTCTTAGTCACATTTTAATTTCCTCTTGATCCTGCTTAGGGTACCAACGTAGGAGCTGGTAAGGCTATTGGCGTTGTCATTGCCACTGGAGCCAACACTGAAATTGGTAAGATTCGTGATGAGATGGCAGCCACAGAACAAGACAAGACCCCACTGCAGCAGAAACTGGATGAGTTTGGAGAGCAGCTGTCCAAAGTCATTTCCCTCATCTGTGTTGCTGTATGGTTGATCAACATTGGACACTTCAATGACCCCATCCATGGTGGCTCTTGGATCAAAGGAGCTATTTATTACTTCAAGATTGCCGTGGCTCTGGCTGTAGCTGCCATTCCTGAAGGTTTGTGTAGTATACCACTACTAGGATAGTTATGATGGCATAGTGTATTATCCATACATTATCTAATTGCTCTTTATATCGCCAGGTCTCCCCGCTGTAATCACCACCTGTCTGGCCTTGGGCACAAGACGTATGGCTAAGAAGAACGCTATTGTCAGAAGCTTGCCCTCTGTGGAAACTCTTGGCTGCACATCAGTCATTTGCTCTGACAAGACTGGAACTCTGACCACCAACCAGATGTCTGTCTGCAGGGTACGATTAGACGGAGGCAAGACTTGTTTCACACCTGCGGCCAGGAGGTCTGGCAGACAATGCTGGGAATCGCACACCTTTTTTTCTCAGTCTGATTCTCAGCATATTTTCCAGGTAGCGGACGGATCTCTGCCCTACCCCATTATAGTCAATGGGATCCAGCGGGAAGGTGGTAGTATCTGGCAATACCGGATCCATAGACCTTCTCTGCCGCAAGTGTGAAAGAGGGCAGGATTAATGTCAAATAAATTAAACTTTCACAGAAAAAAATACATTGAAAATAAAATGCTGCTTTTTCTTTCTTACAGATGTTTGTCATTGATAAAGTTGAGGGTGATGTCTGCTCCCTGAATGAGTTCTCCATCACTGGATCCACCTACGCCCCTGAAGGAGACGTGTGAGTCACTAATGACAAATGCACTACACACCTCCAAGGAGTTGTATTCAGTCAGCTCTCCAACATGTAACCTACAAAACTCACAACTGCCATTTCCCTTATCACTTTCCAGTACTATTGATTCATGTAATTGATCATCAGTACATATCTATATCTATTTTCTCTTCTGAACAAACTCCTTTTTCCTCTTCTCCTCGACCACTTCCCCCTCACAATATCATCCATTGCCTTTGCCTTGCCATTATAATTTGCCATCTCAGACGCTGCTGCGATCTTCATTTTTGCATGTCATCATACTTCTCTTTCACTTCTTCCTTCTGTCTCATCTTCACCCACACCTGGCTGGCCTTGTCTTTCTCTGTGATGTCCTCTCAGTATGAAGAATGATAAGATTGTGAAGGCCGGCCAATATGATGGGCTAGTGGAATTGGCCACAATCTGTGCACTTTGCAATGACTCTTCTCTCGACTTCAACGAGGTAAAAACAGAGATAAGTAGAATTCGCCTAGTTTAACCAGATGTGGTTTGGATTTATCTAACACTTACTGCATGAGCTATAATGCAGAACATTAAATTATGTTAATAATAAAAGCATTAAAGGAAATCTGTCACCACGTACCCGCATATCAATCCAAATGACTTCTTAGATGTTCGCTGGCCTGCTGATTTCCATGCACTTTGCAGCATCTTGATTGAAGCCCCATTGCAGAAACATTCTCATGACTTCACGTTTTCCTTGGGGATCGGCATGCATGCTGTAGAAGCTTGATGTTTGCCAGACAGAAGGGGCCTGTACCAAAGACACAGGCTCTACATCTGGAACATCATTGGCGCATGCACAGTACAGACTCTTTCTGCCCTACAAGCAGCAGGCCTGTACTGCACATTCAGCAGTCCCCAAGGATGCAGGGGTGGGGTGGAGGGGGTATCTCCAACAGGGAACGTGAGTGGAGCTTTAGGTGCACCAAGCAGCTCATTTACATAAAATAAAAATGTGAATATATCCACACTGGGGTCACAGATCAGGTGGGATAAAGTACGTTAAAGTCAGCAGGCAAGCACACATCTAAAAAATCATTTGGACTGATATGCAGGTATGGAGTGACTCTTTTCTTTTAGCCACCAGCTTTGCCCCAGTCCAGCTCCAGGGAAAAGTAGCTCTGGTTTGGTACCAGCTAGAGGTATGGAATTATCTGAAAGCTGACATTCCAAGCTTTCAGACAATACCAGAATGACAGCAATATGTTCAGTACAGGGGAAGATATCACTGATAGAAATCGAGATGCAGTGAATACAGCTGAAACTGAAGGTAAAAACAGGTTTTACCAGTGATTATTCCTGACTTGATTTCTAACAGTGATTTCTCCTCTGTTGCTTGGAGTTTAGCGATCATCTTGTATGAAAGCCTGGAATGTCAGCTTTCAAACAAGACCAGCTGCATGTTTCTAGCTGCCATTCAGGAGATATCACCATCTAAAGCAGCGCCCCCCTCCAGTTAGCTACTTTTCCAACTGCCTGAGCTGGACTCGGGCAAAACAGGTGGTTAAAGCATATTCTGCTACAATAAGTAGGATTGTGTTTAGTATTATTACTAATGTTATTTTAAGTTCCATTATATTATTGACCATTATTTATTTTGCACTTTTGACTGTTCATGTATGTAAAGTGCACTTGCATTGTCCCTGTCCCCAGAAAAGCTCCCAAACACGCAGGAACCAATTAACCTATTTGGCTTCAGAGCAAACTAAAAACCCACGGGTAGGAACTGGAAGATTCATGCACATACTGCCGTTGCTTCTGCAATTGAGAATGTAAATTATGCAAATGTAAAATGTGGTAAACAAGGATTATTTCTTCACCGAGTAACCTTTTTCCCCCTTTCAGTCCAAAGGAGTGTATGAGAAGGTCGGAGAAGCCACTGAGACCGCTTTGACAACTCTTGTTGAGAAGATGAACGTATTTAACACAGACGTAAAGAGTCTGTCTAAAGTCGAGCGTGCCAATGCCTGCAACTCTGTAAGTTCTGGCAGATCTACACTGTTTTTCATTATAACATCTTTAAAGCTTGGTGCTGAGTATTAACAAATTTTAATCCGAGTGAACTTAAATCTGTGCTTTATCATGTTTCTCCAGCACAAGAAAAAATAGCCTTCTAATTTCCAAGAAGCACTGCTCATCTTCTGACATACAATCCCAGCCGCCTGGCTTCTACCATTATAGAAATCTAATTATGTAACACTCAGCGAGCTGGCAGCAGTGTATCAGGGACTATGCTATACCACACACCTGCCTTGTACTTGTCATGTACAAGAAACCTAACTCTCTTCTAGCAATGTGCTTCTTAATGATCCCATGAAGCAAACTATCCCGAGCACATGCCACTGTGGTTTTATCTACGCTCTGACTCTTGTGATGCTGCTCTATCGAAGTTCAGTTTTTCGGTGTTCTATGGACATTGAATGTCCTTTGAAACATTAAATACAACAAATCTTTATTTTGTCAGGAACATCTTACTTGCTAGTAAACCACGAGAACCCCCCTCATTTTATAAAAATCTAATGCATAATGATTCTTCTAGGTTATTAAACAGCTGATGAAGAAAGAATTCACCCTGGAGTTCTCCCGTGACAGGAAGTCCATGTCCGTCTACTGCACACCGGCCAAAGCTTCCAGAGCTGCAGTTGGTAACAAGATGTTTGTGAAGGTAAGATCAGAGATACATTGATGGTGAAGAGACTGCACCAATGACATAATCACAGCCATTTTCAAATTGTAATGGAGGTGAATACCTAATTTTTGAATGAAAAAATGTTTCCAAACAACAAAGCGCCAATATTCATACTGGAAATTATGCTAACATGAAAAAAAGCACTGGTTTATGTAAATAATGTTATAACAGTCTCTTGCAATATAGAGTATTAGCTAAAACAATGCATATGATTTAATTTTTACATTTTCATTCCAAAACAACAGGGTGCCCCAGAGGGTGTCATTGACCGTTGCAACTACGTGCGTGTGGGCACAACACGGGTACCTTTCACTGCTGCCATTAAGGATAAAATCTTGACTGTAATCAAGGAGTGGGGCACAGGAAGAGACACCTTGCGTTGCTTGGCTCTTGCCACAAGAGACACCCCACCAAAGAGAGAAGACATGGTTCTTGAGGACTCTACCAAGTTTGCTGACTATGAGGTAATTTGGAAACCTAAAATAACACTTTCTTGCCAAGAGACACACCACTGACACATTATCTCACCAATTATCCCAGGGTTTCCTAGGATTTAAATATTGATGACGCATCCTCAGGATAGGTCATCAATTTGTAATCTGTGGGGGGGGTCCGACTCAGATCATCCCTGTCAATAAGCTGTTTGAAGAGGCAGATGGGGTTTGGGTGAGCAATGTGGTCTCTCCCTTGGCCATGACATGACATCATTCAGTCACATGGCCTTCAAATGAATGGGACTTAGCGGCAACACCAAACACAGCCATTATACAATGTACGATGCCGTGTTTGGTATAGTATGAAGAGGGTGAGCACTAGAGCCCCTTAAAACAGCTGAACGGTGGGGTTCTCAGAGTTGAATCCCTACTGATATTGCTAACCTATTCTGAGAACAGGTCATTAATAGTTAATTCCCGCAAAAACCCGTTTAATAATCAGTAGTGTACAACAAAGACCCTGTATGGTATGCAAAGCAAAATGTTTCTTCATGAATCCTTTTTGCTCCTGTTTAAGCCACACTTTCATTCTTCCACAGACTGACCTGACATTTGTTGGCTGTGTGGGTATGCTGGACCCCCCTCGTAAGGAAGTCATGGGCTCAATCAAGCTTTGCCGTGAAGCTGGTATCCGTGTCATCATGATCACTGGTGATAACAAGGGCACAGCCATTGCCATCTGTCGTCGTATTGGCATCTTTGGTGAGGATGATGATGTAACAGGACGTGCCTTCACTGGTCGTGAATTTGATGATCTGCCCCCAGCAGAACAAAGACATGCCTGCAAACATGCATCCTGCTTTGCCAGAGTTGAGCCAACTCACAAATCTAAGATTGTTGAGTTTCTGCAGTCCTTTGATGAAATCACAGCTATGGTAGGTTAAACGATATAAATAGGAATTATTCATACGTCCATTATTTCACTTTTCCTACACGGTCGCTCACACACGTTTGTCACTTCTAACAGACTGGTGATGGTGTCAATGATGCCCCTGCTCTTAAGAAAGCTGAGATTGGTATTGCTATGGGTTCTGGTACCGCTGTAGCTAAGACAGCCTCTGAAATGGTGTTGGCTGATGACAACTTCTCCACCATTGTGGCTGCAGTAGAAGAGGGTCGTGCCATTTACAACAACATGAAGCAATTTATCCGCTACCTCATTTCTTCCAACGTAGGAGAGGTCGTCTGGTGAGTTTATGATTGACTTTGTGCTAAATAACAATATTTTTCTGCACTCTGTTACCTGGCTCTTGGACTGATTACAAGACTCTTTCTTATATTGCACAGTATCTTCCTAACTGCTGCTTTGGGTCTGCCCGAGGCTTTGATCCCTGTACAACTGCTCTGGGTGAACCTGGTCACTGACGGTCTGCCTGCTACAGCCCTGGGCTTCAATCCCCCTGACCTGGACATCATGGACAGACCACCACGTAGCCCCAAGGAACCCCTCATCAGCGGCTGGCTGTTCTTCCGTTACATGGCCATTGGAGGTGATTTTAATAAATATTTTGTACTATTTACATACAAGAAAAAGTCATCTTATTCTGTTCCAAAAACTATAATACTATTTAACTGTTAATGACAAGACATGTTCGTTTTTTTGCAGGCTATGTGGGTGCCGCCACTGTGGGTGCTGCAGCATGGTGGTTCATGTGTGCCGATGATGGACCTTCGGTGTCTTTTTACCAGCTGGTAAGAATATGTGTTCTCCAGCTCTTGTTCTTTATTGCTGTCTTATTTAATATTATAAAAACCCTCTATGTATGCAATGGTTGCCAATGCCAACTACTGGCCACAATACAATGGTGTCTGCGTCTGTCCCAGTTATCCAAATATTTTGCCTTGTGCCTTCCTTTCCCAGAGCCACTTCATGCAGTGCACAGAGGACAACGCTGACTTTGAAGGCCTTGAATGTGAAATCTTTGAATCTCCAGTTCCCATGACCATGGCTCTGTCCGTGCTGGTCACTATTGAGATGTGCAATGCTCTGAACAGGTTAGTGCACACAGCACCTCTCTTGGTGTGTCTTCTTTTAATTATCAACTTGCCTTCTTGTTCTGCTATCGTTTGCAAACGTATATCTTTTTCCAATAGTCTTTCTGAGAACCAGTCTCTGGTCAGGATGCCTCCATGGGTCAACATTTGGCTGCTGGGCTCCATCTGCCTCTCCATGTCCCTCCACTTCCTGATCCTTTACGTTGATCCCCTGCCAGTGAGTATATATGTACAATGCAGATATTGCAAGGGATACTTTGGCTATACCATATGGTATATTTGACAGTTGAACACAATATTTTAATCCTTTATACTAAGAATGTATAAGTCATGGAGAATAAAACAGCTGATGTGTCAAGACAAAGTTCGATAGGAATTGCGATCCTAACATTTTCCTTTCATCCTTCAGATGATCTTCAAGTTGACACCTCTGGACTTTACTCAGTGGTTTGTTGTCCTGAAGATTTCTTTCCCTGTCATCCTATTGGACGAACTTTTGAAATTTGTTGCCCGTAACTACCTTGAAGGTAAGAACTAGCTTATGTTTTAATAGAGGAGGTTCTTTTCCCATGTCTACAATACACCATTTGTGTAAAACATCAAAGACTTGCTCATAACGTATACCGCAGTTACCTGCCAAAAATATCTAACATATAGACCAAATGCACTGTGTTGTTCTTTTCATCCTCCATATCATGACCTCAATATAAACATTATACTAGCCGCTGTCTCAAGAAAACTTATGAATTAACACCTTGGGTCATGGCACAAGGTAAAAATGGACACATGGGAAACTTATGTGTATCCAAGATGCCAGGAGACAATTAAGATGCCCTGTGGAACTATACGGTATATATTACAATATGGAGGAAATGCATCCCTGGCATACAAACCTGGCTCAGTTATACTAATGATTACCTTCTTTCCCATTCACAATGACTTCACGTTAAACTGTTAACCTTTTCTGTCCTTTTTTATAGCATAATCCTTTCCTCACCACTTCCCTGTTCCTGTTTAACAGGTATCCCCTGGTTGCATGCGTTCATAAATGTCCTTCCTCACTATCTGCATGTTTGTCCTCCCCATTTAACGTCATTATGGTTATTTTTCATGTGTAAAATTAACTAACCCCTGTACTGTCCGCCTCATTTATCCCTGATTGTCACCCTCCATCAATATCACTCTACTAAAGGATCACTTCTACCCAAAAACCCACGCTGATATAGTTCACACTCCTAAATTCAATACAGCGCTCATGCTGGATAGTATATACTGGAAGTATATCAGCTTTACTATGAAACTCATAACTTTTCACAAAGCATTTTTCTACATTTATACACATTTCCATTCATAAGGAATAATTATAATGGATATGTTAACTAATAACTATTTAAGACGTTAACAGTTCTCATTAAAGGGAACCTGTCATCACCTTTATGCTGCCCATACTAACAGCAGAATAAAGTACAGACAGGTGAGTTGATTTCAGCGGTCTGTCATTTATAAGTTAAAAGTAAGTGGTTGCCGAGAACCAACATCACAAACATTACAGATTAGGCCTGGAAAAGAGTCAAATCTTCATGAGAAGAGTCCTGGTTATTCATGAATTCCTGCTCTCCCTGCCCACCTGATGATGACTGACAGGCTTCTACCTAGTTTTCTCCCTTTCTCTCTAGGAGAGAACTGACAATCATCAACGGATGAGCGGGGAGAGCAGGAGATTATGAATAACCAGGACTCTTCTCAGGTAGATTTGACTCTTTTCAAGGCCTGGGATGCAATGTTTGTGATGTTGGTTTTCAGCGACCACTTACTTTTAGCTCATGAGTGACACACCACTGAAATCAGCATTTCTGTCACTATTTTATGCTGCCCTCAGTACAGTCAGCATAAAGTTGATGACAGGTTCCCTTTAATGTTTCCTCCCACCATCAGAATCCTTATGGCTCATATATACCTAACATCCCTTACTACGTATACTCCCTCCATTTCACCCTATTATCATCTGTACTGATCATCCCTACCACCACACCCCTTCTTAACCTATTAAGCAGCAAAATATAGGGGAACCTTACCATGGAGCTCTACAATGGTTCAGAATCCGTACTGCATAAGTTACAATGGGTGGCGCTGTAGCTACAGGACCTGACAGCTATGTGTGTTGTCTCAGTGCTTACATGGAGTATTGGAGCAAGTACTTTATATGTGTCTGTCGCTGTCTTGGTAATGTGAAATTAGTTGCTGCAAACAAGTATCTCAAAGGCTATGTCCACCTTCACAAACATGTTTTTAAAAAAAATAATAAAATAAATAAAAATGTGCTTTGTTTCTATAGCTCCTAAGCATGGTTTCTATAGCTACCTCCATGGTAACAACAAACTCTGTGTAGTCTGATCCTGCCATCATGCTGCCTTCCATGTGTCCTCTTCTGCCTAAGCACAGTAGAGAACAGGATACATGTGTTATCTGTTACCATGGAAATGCATAGTTTGCAGAGGAGCTGTAGAAACGAAACAGTGGAAAATTTTTAACTAAACCTTTAAGGACCGGGGCCATTTTTGTTTTTTCCTTTTAATTTCCTGTTCACATGTCACTTATGGGCTTATTGTTTGTGGGACAAGTGTGATCAAGACATCTAAAGGGAGAAAAACCCGGAGGCACTTCTTACCGGCATCCTCTGCGACCAATGAGGATGCCGGTAACTGATTTAAAGGGAATCTGTCAGCACTGAAACACCCTCAAAACTAGAGTAAGCGGTGTATAGTCTAAGTGATGTCGAGTCCGGTGATGCAATTTTTATCTTCATACTCACTTCCATTCTGACGCTGTGCTCCCACAAACCTGCAGTAAAATGCACTCACTGGACTCCGGTGCTCACTCACATAATGGAGAGGACTCAAAGAAGAGTCCAGTGAGTGCATTTTACTGCAGGTTTGTGGGAGCACAGCGTCAGAATGGAAGTGAGTATGAAGATAAAACTTACATATTCGGATTCAGCATCACTTACACTATACACCGCTTACTCTACTTCAGGGGGTGTTTCGGAGATGACAGGTTCCCTTTAAATACGCTGGGTCTCTCTGTAGAGACTCATTGTATTGAAGCAGCTATTCTTATTTTGGCCAGCAGGTGGCATGCCAACATGAGAAATTAGCAATTCTGTGCCAATGTGGATATATAATGAGTTTGATTTTTGAATATATAACATTTAAAAATATAAAAAAAAGTTTAAATCTCCCCCTTTCCGTAGAATAAAAAAAATACATAAATAACAAAAAATAAAAACATCATGGGCAATACCGCATCCGAAAACGCCCGTACTATTAAAGTATAAAAATATTTTTCCAATATGCCAAATTGCATAACGGAAAAATGGGGCAAAATGGCTGATTCACCATTTTTTATTGCTTCTCTTACCCCAAAAAAATTAATAAAATGTGATCAAAAAGTCACACACACTCCAAAATGGTATCAATAATAATTACAGATCGTCCCGCAAAAAAAACCTATACATATGTCATATAGTTGTAATCATACTGACCCAGAGAATGAAGGGCACATTTCAGTTTTGCGGCAAAGGGAATGCCGTAGGAACAAAACCCATAAAATGGTGGAGGAATTGCATTTGTTTTTCAATTTAACCCCATTTGGAATTTTTTCCAGCTTCCCACTACATTTTATGCCATATTAAGTGTTGGCATTAGAAAGTACAACTTGTCCCACAAAAAATAAGCCCTCATATGGATAAGTAAACAGAAAAATAAAAACAGTTATGGCTCAAGGAAGATAGGGAAGAAAAATTAAAACGCATAAACGAAAAAAAAAAACCCGGTATCCTAAGGGTTAATGTGTGCTGAGTCATATTTAGGGTAAGTAAGTAACCAATCACAATGTACTGGAAATTATCAAGTATTACAATGTCTAAAGTGTTAATGAAGATCGTCTCAACACTGGAGGATACAGCTGCAGCAAACATTATGGGGGTCATTTACTAACACATTGCCAGTTCTTGGCATTAAAAAAAAGTTGCCAGACCCCGTTTTGTGACTTTTTAAATACCTGTGCAACAAAATTTTCACGCCGCCCTCGCCGCTTGGGAGTTGCAAGTGCTTTACTAAGATTAAATGCCTACAAACAGGCATAAATGTTAGCAAAAAACTACTCCAGTCAGGGAATGGAGTAGTTTTTCAACAGCTGAACAGGCTGCCAAAGGTGTGCTGAAATTATGACGATATTAGATTATGACGACAATAAATTAAATGCAGCACAGGAGTGTAAACAAAGATCGTCTTAAAATGCCATTCTTTGTAAATGACCCCCAATAAGTATCAAGCATTTCTATAATTGTGGTTTGTTTATTAAATATGTCATTTTACATATTAATACTGTTTGTGTGTTTAAAGGGTTAAAAGAAAGATCTGCAGTGTTTCCTGATCTATTATGACTCAAGGAAAAAGAAGCAGATAATATAATATTACATTCATGGGTATCATTTGCTAATTTATTTCTCTTTTTCTCTTGACAGAAAAAGAAAGACTGATGTAAAAGTAATCCAGCTTTTTACTAAAACACGTCAGATCTCAGCCCACGTACCCATTGAGACTTTCTCCGTATCTGTCCCCTCCTAACATTTCATCTGGTCTCCTTAAAACACATCACTGCCAAATCTCCACCTGCCTTCCCAAAGTCTGTCCATCCTGGTGTATACCGGGTGTGATGCAAAGGCTCTGTTACTGAAGGGCTGTTACTCTGTTTCCAAGTACCTGTTAGGTTTTGCTTCCAATCTTGCCCCTTTTTTATAGCACTCCCCTCCCATTTCTCCTGTTTAACCAGCATTCAAGTGAAGGAAAATGTCACACAGTTGGAGAATCCCCGGACTAAGAATGTATTTCCCTCACAGTCTATTCCATCAGTGGAAGTCACAGTCGGTGGTTTGTAAATTGCAGCGTCATGTTATCCTGATCCCAGCTCTCTGAGGGAGTTGCAGCTTGTAGCAAAGAAAAAAAAGGAAGCGAGAAAAACCAAATGAAAACTGTTCTAGCTATTTATTAAAATTAAAATAAGTTAAACTAAAAGATTTGTGGCATTCTTTCTTTGGTTATGTATCCTATGATATTCATCAGGGTCATTTTTTAAGGGACTTGTATCAATTGTTGAAAAAATAGTCACAAGTCTCTTTTTCAACCGACCATGTTCTGCATTTGGGCGAGGCGGCGGCGGAGCAGGGGTGTGGACGGGGCTATGCTGGGATTCCTTCCCCAGCAAATTTACTAACATTTACACCAATGTTGGAAGTCACCAAGCACAAGGACTGCTATAGATGCGCCTAATTTATGTGCATGTCTCGTCATAAACTAGACAAATCTTACAGCGGCGCAAGTGGAACTAAGACCGGCGAAAAAAGACAGTCTTAGTAAATGTACTCCAAAGGGTGAGATTTATCAAAGACTGGCATTTTACTTGGCTCTTTGAAATCTCCAGCACTCCCGGAGGTTGCGACTGATTTATGATGAGGTGCAGACACATCCTACGGCAGTTTGTGCACCAGAATGAAATCTATGGCACTTGGAAGATGCCATAGATAAATGTCTTAAAGGGGTTGTCCCACGAAAAATATTCTACAGTTTTTAATCCTTGGATCTGAATTCTTTTGTATTTGCATGTAATTAAACATTTAGTATAGACAGTGAGTTATTCAATAAAATGTATCTCTATAGCGCCACCAGCTGTTTGTTTATTTCTTATTTCTTTGACCTGCTCACTGAGATGGCCGCACATGCTCAGTTTCATCCTTCAACTGCCTCCTGATAGGGAGAGCTGAGACACGCCTCCTGAGCTTTGATAGGGAGAGCTGAGACACGCCTCCTGAGCTGTGATAGGGAGAGCTAAGACACGCCTCCTGAGCTGTGATAGGAAGAGCTGAGACACGCCTCCTGAGCTGTGATAGGGAGAGCTGAGACACGCCTCCTGAGCTGTGATAGGGAGAGCTGAGACACGCCTCCTGAGCTGTGATAGGAAGAGCTGAGACACGCCTCCTGAGCTGTGATAGGGAGAGCTGAGACACACCTCCTGAGCTGTGATAGGGAGAGCTGAGACACTCCTCCTGAGCTGTGATAGGTAGAGCTGAGATACGCCCCCTCAGCTGCAGCAGAAAAGACACTCCCCTTGAGCTGCCAGCTTGATATAAATCTAGCAGAGCAATGAATGAGGAGATCTCTGGATCCATGTGAGGTACAGGGCTGGTTCTAGCTTTATTAGAAAGAGATTGTCATGTAATATATGGTGTCTGATTTTCATTTTTTACATTAATAATGGGACAACCCCTTTAAGGGAATAGTGATAATCAGGCATATTAGCAAATTAAGTAAACACAAAGAATAAAATACTTACAAAGAATAAGGGTTAGATAAAACACAACGGATTATTACTAATTACAATAATTACAACCACACTTCATCTAGAGTCCTGACATGCAGAATGAAGGTACTTCCATCAACAATTGAGTTAATATCATCTGACAGCAGCACATAAGCTGAGGAGCCTGTTTCAGCTAAATCAGTCAGAGACTTGATTGGGAAAACACCAATTTTCCTAAGTGCGCAAAGTCTTCCTCATAGGTAAACTTAATTTTTTAACTGAAAAGTTCCATCTTTTATACCATTTTAACCAGAGCTTCACACCCTAATGGAATGTAGCCAGCTTATGCAATCAATAATGGTCACTGTGTATACCTGGTTTATTTGTTATTATCATGAACCCTAGAGGGGCCAATACTTCCAAGCAAGGGCTTGTTCATTGAGAGGCCATCAAATAAATGGGACAATACTTTATACACACATTTGAGGTATGTTTCTTTGTTTAGTCTATCAGATAAAATGGACAACACCTTCCACAAATATTCCATTCCAGTTTCTTTGTTCATTCCACCAGACATATAGAAATGGACAAGGTCTCAAATAAACAAGCCAATATATTCACTTAGGTCAGGATAATTTTATCTGACCCAACAGATTCCAAATGACCAGAGACTCCATATTCACACTTCAGCCAGTTTCTAGTGTAAGTTATGTTAAATCTGGTAGGCCACAGTAGGCACCGCCCCTCTCACCAAGCCCCACTCCTTACCCTCAGCTTCAGAAAAGTGTTGAGAAGCTCAATATGTGCAAACTGCGGAGCAAGCATCAGCACTGGATTGGGGCAGCTTTGAAAATGTGAATGGTTTTCTTACTTTCCTTATCACAGTTCCCTAGCCTAAGGGTATAAGCACACTGTGCAGAAAATCTGCACCAAATATCACTTAAAAACAATACCAAAAATGCGAGTTATGGCTTTTTTTTTTGCACGGTGTTGGTGCAGATTGTATGCAGACTTCTGCACGGTGTGCATGTACCCTTAGCCTAAGAAACATTCACATTTTCAAAGCTGCTCTGATCCAGTGAAGATGCTTCTGTCCCTACTTCTTCCCTTCTCAGACCAGAAGTGTGCCATCCCATCAGTGGTCATGTGAATCTACGAGGCTATTCACTGGCCTCATTGCGGACATTGCTGATAGATCTGCACCCCTGACAACTATGAGTGCTCTCCTACTCACTTTTGTTGTCAGCGGTTTACACGTTAATGGCTGTGTTGAGTTATTGTGAGGGCGCAACAAATTTACACTGTTATACAAGCTGTACACTGACTACTTGACATTGTATCAAAGTGTCATATCTTCAGTGCTGTCCTATAAATATTTACAATAACATATTTACAAAAATGTTAGGGGTGTACTCACTTTTGAGAGATACTGTAACAGAGACATTAGTGAACCGGCAGCAAACCATTAAATCAGATAAGTTATTCTATGCAGTAGTCATGTCTGATCGCAAGGCTCAAGAAAACACTGTAGAACAGAGTGGTGCCACGGTCAAGCGCACACACACTCGGTCCTAGTGCAGCTACATAGTATCCCCATATGGACATCGTTCACACAGGATGCAACATATGCAGCTGCTAGTTAGAGATCTAACCTACAGACAGAAATACTGCTAGAGTTCCAGCTGTAGAGTCAATATGCTCAGTAA
Source organism: Rhinella marina (assembly GCA_900303285.1). NCBI lineage: Eukaryota > Metazoa > Chordata > Amphibia > Anura > Bufonidae > Rhinella > Rhinella marina. The sequence continues at coordinate 141,801 of ONZH01012914.1, forward strand.
ATCAAAAGTATTGTGTAAGCCCTTGTGGGGGCACTATCCACTAAAATTATGTCCACACATCCACCCAAGTCTAAATGACTGTCTCACTGTCAGGAACTGTAAAGTACAAGAGATGCTATATATAATACAGTCAATGACAGCCAAATATAACAATAATCACTGGTAGCATATCAGATAGTAGTCTACAGAATAATCCACAAAAAATTATAATGAAATGCCAATTCTCTGATTGTTATTAAGAACGTGTTTGTTAAGTAATAGCTCTATCCACCTGTTGCAGCCTTGCACGTTGTGCCTGTCATACCCCATGTGGATAGCCCCTCTATCCGTGTCATTGACAGAGTCCTCCAAATTGGAAGCAACATCAATGATCCTTTTAGCTCTAATAAATTGACGGTAGGGCAGTGACTTGAGCATACTTCGAGGGTGTGCACTATTGTATCTCAAGATCGTGTTTTTGGCAGTCGGTTTAACATATAGATAAGTACTGTATGTATAGAGTGCCCTCTGTCAGTGCACAGTTGTGTATGTGTGTGTGTTTGGGGAAAAAAAAGACTGTGGTATACATCTTTACATTTGTGCTAAGGATCAAGATAAAATAAGAAAATGGCCTTTACAAACTGGCCAGTAAGCAAATAATATTGATGACATGGTAGGGGGCTCATACAGAATGTGCTCTCGGCATTTTGAAAGAAGCATGCTATAGGCATGAAGGCTACTGAAAAAGATGCCTTGCCGACTGTATCTCACCATTACTTCTGCGACAAATAACTTTCATGATGCAAGTACTTTGAAACATGACATACAAGATGTTGATACTGGTGGTACAGAGGAAGAACCCGCATGGACAAATGACCACAACTCATCAGATAGTTCTGTCCTTGCACCTTCATTTCTGCTGAATACTACTTCAATGCATGGCTAAGATTTCAAATTCTGTGGAATTGCATATACCAGATATGAAAAGAAAATACAGAGAGAGTCCTTGCTTCATGAAAATATTTTTCCTTTTTGACCACAGTTATGGATCACACGGTTTTGACTTTTCAACCATAATGTATTCTTTTGTTGGCTTAAGCAAAGAATGGTTGAGTCAACACTGATTTCTTCACATAAAAAGTGTGTTGCTGTTGTCACACCTCCCATGCGTGGCGAAAGGTACAGATACTACTGTCAGCTGCTTTTCCATTTAATGGCTCGAAGGTTTTACAACTCCAACACATTTCACTTGTTCAAGATAAAGGCAACAGGAAAAACGTCTTACAAGAATCAGAATCAACAAGTTTTGGCTCAAAGAGCAAAGTACTTCCAGCTATTCAACTCAAACTGTCGTGTCTGGAGGGAATGGAAAAATGGACAGTCCAGGCCTCTCAGCCAAGTACTATGGGGGTCATTTATTAAACAGAAATAAGCCTATATCAGGCGCAGATTGGCACAATATGTGACTTTTTCTCGCTCCTGGCAGTTCAAAAAAAGTGGGTGTGGGTGAGAAAGGGGATGAGCCATTTATCATTTTCTACGCCTGTTTTAGTTAGGAAGTTGTCTTACATTTAGAAGCCGTGGTGGATATGCTGAAGTTATGCAGAGGCCGACGCAGATCCACCGCCAGCACAGGGCTTTATTAAGACCGACGCCTCTACATAACTGCGGCGGATCCACCGCCAGCACAGGGATTTATTAAGACCGACGCCTCTACATAACTGCGGCGGATCCACCGCCAGCACAGGGATTTATTAAGACCGACGCCTCTACATAACTGAGGCGGATCCACCGCCAGCACAGAGCTTTATTAAGACTGACGCCTCTACATAACTGAGGCGGATCCACCACCAGCACAGGGTTTTATTAAGACCGACGCCTCTACATAACTGCGGCGGATCCACCGCCAGCACAGGGTTTTATAAAGGCCGACGCCTCTACATAACTGCGGCGGATCCACCGCCAGCACAGGGCTTTATTAACACCAGCGCCTCTACATAACTGCGGCGGATCCACCGCCAGCACAGGGCTTTATTAAGACTGACGCCTCTACATAACTGCGGAGGATCCACCACCAGCACAGGGTTTTATTAAGACTGACACCTCTACATAACTGCGGCGGATCCACCGCCAGCACAGGGCTTTATTAAGACTGACACCTCTACATAACTGCGGAGGATCCACCACCAGCACAGGGTTTTATTAAGACTGACACCTCTACATAACTGCGGAGGATCCACCACCAGCACAGGGTTTTATTAAGACTGACACCTCTACATAACTGCGGCGGATCCACCACCAGCACAGGGTTTTATTAAGACTGACACCTCTACATAACTGCGGAGGATCCACCACCAGCACAGGGTTTTATTAAGACTGACACCTCTACATAACTGCGGAGGATCCACCACCAGCACAGGGTTTTATTAAGACTGACACCTCTACATAACTGCGGAGGATCCACCACCAGCACAGGGTTTTATTAAGACTGACACCTCTACATAACTGCGGCGGATCCACCACCAGCACAGGGTTTTATTAAGACTGACACCTCTACATAACTGCGGAGGATCCACCACCAGCACAGGGTTTTATTAAGACTGACACCTCTACATAACTGCGGAGGATCCACCACCAGCACAGGGTTTTATTAAGACTGACACCTCTACATAACTGCGGAGGATCCACCACCAGCACAGGGTTTTATTAAGACTGACACCTCTACATAACTGCGGCGGATCCACCGCCAGCACAGGGCTTTATTAAGACTGACACCTCTACATAACTGCGGCGGATCCACCACCAGCACAGGGTTTTATTAAGACTGACACCTCTACATAACTGCGGAGGATCCACCACCAGCACAGGGTTTTATTAAGACTGACACCTCTACATAACTGCGGAGGATCCACCACCAGCACAGGGTTTTATTAAGACTGACACCTCTACATAACTGCGGCGGATCCACCGCCAGCACAGGGCTTTATTAAGACTGACACCTCTACATAACTGCGGCGGATCCACCACCAGCACAGGGTTTTATTAAGACTGACACCTCTACATAACTGCGGAGGATCCACCACCAGCACAGGGTTTTATTAAGACTGACACCTCTACATAACTGCGGCGGATCCACCACCAGCACAGGGTTTTATTAAGACTGACACCTCTACATAACTGCGGCGGATCCACCGCCAACACAGGGATTTATTAAGACTGACGCCTCTACATAACTGCGGCGGATCCACCACCAGCACAGGGTTTTATTAAGACTGACACCTCTACATAACTGCGGCGGATCCACCGCCAGCACAGGGTTTTATTAAGACCAGCGCCTCTACATAACTGCGGCGGATCCACCGCCAGCACAGGGTTTTATTAAGACCAGCGCCTCTACATAACTGCGGCGGATCCACCGCCAGCACAGGGCTTTATTAAGACCGGCGTCTAAAAACTCTTAATAAATGTGCACCCATATTTATACACTTAGGAAAAAATTGGTTTTCAAAAAGCCTTGATAGAAGTCATGTGAAAAAATATTATTGTAAAGATGATGGTTACAATTAAAAAAAATTATAAGCGAGAATTTTTCTGCATCAATTTGATATTTGCTAAACAATTTTAAGCAAATTTTATTTTCTGCCTTACAGGTGAACTTTGAAGATTTTCATATTACGTAGTGAAAGTGCTACAGGGAACAAACTGATGCATGCTGTGCCCAGGGTTGGAAGGAAACTGTGGAGCGGATTCATCGCCGAAGACGAGGCCTGGAACCGAGGAGGTAAGCAGGGAACCACTGTTACACCCTGACAAGTAGGACAGGAGGAAGAGGCAGCTCTTTGGTTCAGTGCTGTGAAGTAACTTATCCTCTTGTGTAATCAGGACAGGTTTTTTTGTGTAATAATAGGACGGCGGCCATTTTATTTCTCCAAATGATTTCTCCCTAGACAAAACAAGCCATTATAGCTAACGAAAGGTAATTGGAAATGTATTTACAATAAAGTAATATTTAAGTATTTTCATTTTCTTTGTTCCCCTTTAAAAACGCATATTATAATAATACAAGTATTTATAACACACTTGACACACACTTATACTGTCACGTACCGTGTGGTTATCATGACACGTGTTCCATGTTGCCCATGTTTGTTCCCTGGTATTCTGGATTTGGTTGTATGCTGGTTGCCAGGGGCAACGTGTAAATTGGTGGTGTCTCGGTTGTTCTCCGTGACACGGCTTCCTTGTTGCTCATGTTTGTGCCCTGGTATTCCGGATTTGGTTGTATGCTGGTTGCCAGGGGCAACGTGTATATTGGTGGTGTCTCGGTTGTTCTCCGTGACACGGCTTCCATTTTGCTCATGTTTGTGTCCTGGCATTCTGGCTGCGGTAGTAGGCCGTGGTTGCCAGGGGCAATGTGTAGTTTTGGTTGCTGGTCTGTTCCCTTATTGCATACTTCCCTCCTTCCCTGTCTGGTTCTCTTGGGGTTAACATATTGACCTGGGTGTGGTCACTAGGTGCTTTTATTCTGTTGTTGCTAGCCTGGTGGGTTAGTTGTGCTCCAGCCTCCGTTGGTGCTGGAGCTAGGCAACTTTCCTGGGATTCCATCTGCCCGGTCCTTGTGGCCACTTAATATGTCATCGAGGTCTTCCCGAGGTCCTCTCATCCCCTTCCCTTATTCCTGTTATTTGGTTTATGTACGGGTGGGTGTTTGGTCTGTGACTGCCATGCGTCTTCTGACATGGAGTCCAGACATTTCCTGTATGTATGTGCCTTCGGTGAGAGGGCTCCAGGGTTCCCCGGAGGGGGAACAGCGATACAGTGAGTTGTTGCTGGTGAGCTGATTCCTGGGTGTGTTGTGTGTACTGAGTCCTGTTAGGTGTTCGGGTTCCAGTACATGTGCCTGGGTTCCAGTCTTTGGTGTGAGGACTGCTGGTGCTTCTATCAGCAGTATCAGCAGGTAAGTTACCAGGTGCACCGGGACCTTCCTGGAGGTGCAGCCAGTGAGTTCTGGATAAGTGCATCCCTACCATCTGGGGCTCTGTGAAGAACGGGGCTCACTGGGTTTCTGCCCTCTGGATTTGGTTTCTGGTATTCCGGTGCACTTGGTTCAGTGGTATTTTTTGCCACTGGCTTCTTACCTGCTTATCGTTCTTCATCTCACTGTAGTGTTGCGGTGTGTGCTCGGTGTGGTGTTTCCCTCCCACACCGTAGCGTGACATATACTGAGTACTGCATACACAAGAAAACACATCCTATTAAAACTTCTTTCTTAATATGGGTGGCGTGTAGTTAAAGAGGACCTTTCACCACTCCTGACATTACTGTTTTAATAGCTTCATGCATTCCCCATGTAATAACAATTCTGGAACATCTATTCTTATGTCTCTATGTTGTGCCATTCCTCTATTATTTCTACTAGAAGTTATATGTGAATTGCTATTTGTCTTCAGTAAGGGAACAGAGGGGAGGTAACCAGTTGGGGGGGTGTACCTCCACAGTTTGAACATGGCAGCACTAATTGGATAGAGTGAGTCAGTGCAGGGACACACCCCCAACTGGTTACTTCCCCTCTGTTCATCGCTGGCGGCAGAGAGGAGAGGGTCTCCCAGAGTCCCACAACATCGATCAGGCCCACAGCCACCAGGGGAACACTCTCCAAGGTGTGGGACACGTTCATGGCACCCCCTCGTGCAACTTCCATCACTGCGGGGCCCGCTATCAGCAGGAGGGACAAGTATCGGCGGATGTTGCGGGAGTACCTGGCAGACCGTACCCCTGTCCTCCCCGATCCCTCGGCGTCCTACACTTACTGGGTCTCCAAGTTGGACACGTGGCTGGAACTGTCCCTGTACGCCTTGGAGGTGCTTGCCTGCCCTGCCGCCAGCGTGCTATCAGAAAGGGTGTTCAGCGCAGCCGGGGGCATTATAACCGATAAGCGCAGCCGCCTGTCAACCGACAGTGCCGACAGGCTGACGCTAATCAAAATGAACAGCAAGTGGATTGACCCGGACTTTGCTTCTCCAACAGTGGAAAGCAGCCAAAAGTGAAGTGCCATCTGTATGAAGTGCCATTTCCTTGTATGAAGCTATTAAAATAGGCATGTCAGGAGTGGGGAGAGGTCCTCTTTAAGGGAGGAGCAGAACTAGTTATCTTTGTATCATCCACCGTTTCTCCTCCCTCCCCTCTATGCCATCTAAGCCCCCTCTTCATTGGGCTGTGTGATCCTCCCTCCTATAAGCCAGTCTCTATTTAGTAATACATGCGGTTAGATCACTAGTCCACATATAATGAGTTACAAACATAATATTCACAGTATAATTGAACAGACAAAAAAGAACACTGAGAAATACAAAGGAGAAATTTAAAACACGAAGGAAATGTTTCCATGATACTGGCACACCTGAGCTCTTTGAACTCCTATAACAAAAGACCTTTTCCTGGAGCTCTATACACAATAAACCATAAAAGAGAAGAAAGCAGCTTTAGCTCTAAAATAGAGGAAAATAAATTACTGATTCATCTTCAATATGTTTCTTTTTACGCATAATGTATAACCCATTTTCCTCCCTACTTTCCAATAGTCATAACTAAATCCTAACTTTTAACTTTTTCCACTCGGACATGTGATATTGGATCATTTTCCTCAACAAATAAATGACGACGTCTAATATTTTTGACTTATTTGTTTGATTTGATTATGCTTATCTACTTCTAGAACTTGTTCGAAAATCTGATATAGTTTTCGGTTAAATTTATGCAGAAATATCGAAAATTCTGAATGTATTAATGTATTAAGACTGTAATGCAAGAAAAGTAGAGTGCGCTCCTGGAGTCCTGGCCACGGGAATAGGGGGCCTGAAGAGAGTGCACTGCGCAAGCGTGGCCACCGTTGTTAGATCGAGGCAGTGGCTGTAAACTCTGGCAATGAGCAGTAAACAAAGCAGATATAAAAAGCATAATTCTCAGACATTTTAAAAAGCATTCCAATAGGTAAGTGCATTATTTGGACATTATGCATCATATAAGACCACACTCCTGAGATGGGACAACCCCTTTAATAAGGACTGCAGACTAAGGCCTCACTCACACATCCATGGACCACGGTCCGTGAAAACCCAGCTTGCATTCCTGCTCAGTGCACAAGTACACAGCATCATTGGTTGCTGTGAACGCCCCTGTACAGTAATACACTCTTATGATCTATACCAGTGCAGTACTGTATAGCGGCAGCAGCACAAAGCGCACAGCATCACAGCAACCAATGACGCTGTGTGTTCGTGCATTTAGCAGGCTGGGATTTCACGGACTGTGATCCATGGATGTGTGAATAAGACCTAAACCTTTTTTTTTTATTTTATCTTTTAAATTTTAGTGCATTAGTAATTGTTCCAAGCCTCTGAACCTGTTTTGCTGATAAGAGACTTCAGGCAAGGCTTCAGATTCGGACACTCTTTAAAGAGAGACTCTTTAAACTGAACTACAGCAACACTTCAATATGATTTTATTAAATATAATAAGTAGTGTATACATATAGCGATATAATGTCCTTCTTTTGCACTTATCCATATACAAAGGATAAAGAACATAATACACAATAACATCAATACGTCATCCAGAATGAAGGTACATACATCACTGATGGAGTTCACATCATCTGACAGCGACACAAAAGCTGGGAAGCACTTTTCAGCGAAAGCAGTAAGAGTTTTAATTGGGAAAACACTGATTAGGTCCCTACACGAGGCGTCCCCCATGTAGGATGAGCTTCTGAGTTTTTTCCTGAAGGGTTACGGCTTTATACCGATTATACAAAAAGCTCCATTCCCTAGTGGAGTATCGTCAGCACATGCGCTGTATAATTGTCACTGTGTACATGTTGTTCATCTGCTCTCACCTTAGACCTTGGAGCGGCCAGTTCCCAGGTCCATAGCGAGTCAAAATCCTAAAAACAACCTTGATAAAATATGTAGACAAAGCCTCACTCCCTTGCACCTGCACTCACAGGTTTTAACATGAAATTTAAATGAACAGATACAAAATGAAATTCAAATGATCAGAAACTTCATCTTCACACTTTAGAACCAAAAACCTAAATAGATCATTTCTTGGCTGCTCCAACATGGCATTTGAAGAAGACCCTTCACCGCTCCTGACATGACAGTTTTAATAGCTTCATGCATTCCCCATGGAATAACAATTCTGGATCATCTATTCTTATGTCTCTATGCTGTGCCAGACCTGTGTTATTTCTACTATGTATATGTTCTACATATGAAGTTATGAATGAATTGCTAGCAGTCTGCAGTAAGGGTACAGAGGAGTGGTAAACAGTTGGGGGTGTGTCCCTGCACAGACTCTAACCAATCAGTGCTGACATTTTCAGACTGTGCAAGGACACACCCCCAACTGGTTACCTTGGTGAAGGCTGTGTTATTTACCACTCTCTTGATTGGATTCTGCAAGGAAGGGGGGGGGCAGCCGCCAGATATAAAACGTCTCAGAAAGGCAGGTGGGAATACACAGAGATGACAGCTTGTTCTTCACTTTGGCTTCAGTACACAGAGGTTACGACGTCTAGCAGATCAATAATCCTGGCGCCCGTCTAAACAGCTGGTCTAAGCCTACACCATCTATAGGATTAGTAAACCTGCTCCAATGTGTTTTCATTTCTGTAGAATACAGCAAAACAGATCCTACCTTACTAGCCCAACAGCCATAAGTCTGTACAGAAAGAGAAAAATGATATACTGAATATGTACAATCTCATAAAACCACAAGAAAAAAAACAATACAACAAAGCATTACAAGACCAGTTACCTCAAGAAAGTAAACATGACTGACAGTCAGGAAGTGGGGGTCTCACCTCGCAGAGCATTACTCCAGAAAATGCTGTGGAGAGAGGACTTATGTCAGTGACATTTAACCCTTTCACGACCGGAGCTTTTTTCGGTTCTGCATTTTCGTTTTGTGCTCCCTGCCTTCAAACAGCCATAACTCTTTTATTTTTCTGTTCACATAGCTGTATGAGGGCTTGTTGTTTGCGGGACAAGTTGTACTTTCCAACGCCACCATTTAATATTGCATACGGTGTAGTGGGAAGCGGGAAAAAAATTCCAAACCGGGTGAAATTGCAAAGAAAACGCTATTCCGCTACAGTTCTACGGGTTTCTTATTTACAGCATTCGATGTGCATTAAAACTGATCCGTTACTTTCATTCTACTGGTCAGTACGAATCCGGCAATACCTAATATGTATAGTTTTTCCTGCGTTTAGATGGTGATAAAATAATTAGAAAGTTGCCCTTTTTTTTTTTTTTTTTTTCCTTGTCATATATTGACCCCTATAACTTTTTGGTATTTATGTGTACAGAGCTGTATGGGGGCTCATTTTTTGCGGGGCGGTCTGAAGTTTTTATTGATACCATTCTGGGGTGTGTATGACTTTTTGATCACTTTTTATTTAATTTTTTTTAGAAAAAAAAAGGGACAAAAAACTGCGAATCGCCATTTGGACGCTTTTTTCCGCCACACAATTCGCCGTATTGAAATTTTTTTTTATATTTTAAAAGTACGGGCGTTTTCGGTCACGGTGATACCCATGATGTCTATATTTATTGTTATTTAGGTATTTATTTTTTACTTATACGGAAAGGGGGGTGATTTGAACTTTTATATCTTTTTTATTTTTTATATATTTTTTAACATTTTTTTTTAATTTTTCTGTGATTATTTTAAAGCTCAAATATCATCTGATCTATTGTGTTTTGTTTTTTTTCTTTATGAGCAATCATGGATTTACTAGATGCAGTTAAAACCATGAATTGCTCATTTCTTATCCTGGCCTGCCATCTAGTGGCCAGAATAAGAATTGCAGTTTGAAAACTGTAATCCTCACCAGCGAGGATTACAGTTTTCATATGGTGTACAGACACCCCGATTGGCCAATCGGGGCGTCTGTACACCACCCGGAAGCGTGGGCTTCCGGGTTCAGACGCATCCTGATGCCGTGATCACGTGTGATCACGGCATCAGAAGGCCCTGGAAGTCTCCGAAGACGGAGGTAAGATGCGGCAAGTCTCTGCTGTTAGAAACAGCAGAGACTTGCCGGCCATGACGCCCGCCGCACCCGCGAGCGGGCGTCATGTCCCCGCACCGCCCGCGCGCCGTACATGTACGGCGGCGGTCGTGAAGGGGTTAAGACACCAGAAATGAGTCCACTGTATAGAGGGTACAGTCAACTTTTTTTTTGGGAAGACCACACACAGTCACCTCAAATGGCGCAATATTGAAATGGAGAATTAAAGAGGACCTTTCACCACTCCTGACATGCCTGTTTTAATAGCTTCATACATTCCCCATGTAATAACAATTCTGGAGCATCTATTCTTATGGCTCTATGTTGTGCCATTCATTTAATATTTCTACTAGAAGTTATGAATGAATTGCTATTTGCCTTCAGTAAGGGAACAGAGGGGAGGTGACCAGTTGGGGGTGTGTACCTGTACAGTGTGAACATGACAGCACTGATTGGATAGAGTCAGTCTATGCAGGGACACACCCCCAACTGGTCACCTCCCCTCTGTTCCCTTACTGAAGGCAAATAGCAATTCATTCATAACTTCTAGTGCAAATAATAAAGGAATGGCACAACATAGAGACATAAGAATAGATGTTCCAGAATTGTTAGTACGTGGAGAATGCATGAAGATATTAAAATAGACCTGTCAGGAGTGGTAAAAGGTCCTCTTTAAGCACTACTGCTATACAATTTATGGCGCTGTGCTTGGGCTGATCTTGTGTCAGACAGTGTCCCACTCCCAGCACCCCCACTGATCAGCTGTTTGAAGAGGTAGTGGTGCTCCCATGAGTGCTAGTCTCCTTGAAGCTTAGCAAGCACAGTGCCATCCACTAGATATTGACTGAGCTTGGTATTGCAGTGCAGGCCCATTCACTTGAATGGCGCTGAGCTGAGCCTAGGCCATGTGACGTCACTGTCCAAGGAAGAGGCCGCAGCAGTCCCCCAAGCAGCTGATCAGTGAGGGTTTAGGGCTTTGATGGCTAACCTCCAGCACTCCAGCTGTGGTAAAACTACAACTCCCAAGATGTACACTTGCTTGGCTTTTCTTAGAACTCCACAGAAATCAATGGAGCATGCTGGGAGCCATGGACCATAACACAAGTCTATGACGGAATGTCTAGTAGACACACATACAGACATGGCAGTCCTAGGGGACTTAGTTAGGCCTCCAGCTGTCATGGCCGATGATGCCTGTCCCTCTAACCGCCACCACAACATTTGGAGTGTTAAGCCGGTGGCATCAAAGTTAAAGGGGTTGTCTTATCTCAGATAATGGGGGCATATTGCTAGGATATGCCCCCACTCACTTATAGGTGCGGGACCAGCACCTATATCAAGAACGTAGCCCCGCAAGGTGGTGGCTGGAGGACTCCGATCCAGCCACCACCAAGTGCTCTCCCAATAGAAAGTGAACGGGAGTGCACCACGAATGACCGGCCACTGCTCCAATTCACTTCTATGGGCCAGACAGAAATAGCCAAGCCAGCACTCGGCATGCACTCTCAACCACTTTTGGGGCTTTGTTCTCTATATAGCTGTGGGGCCCAGTGGTGGGACCGGCACCTATAAGACAATGGGGGCATATCATTGTCTGAGATGAGACAACCCCTTTAACTCTAATGCTGGCCATAACAGTTTGAGCTCAGCTTTAGTCAGTCCCGACTCCCGCGATGGTCCGGAGCGGTGTGTTAATGCAGCTTGTGAGGTCTGTGCAGTTCCCGACGACTGTGCCAGGACTAAAGCTGTGGGATGCAGGGACTGAACAGACTGCAAAACACTGGCTGCGCTGATACAGCCTGCAAGACCAAAGACTGTCTTATCTGCAAAAATATGTATTGTTTGGTGGGGGTCCAACCCCCACCGATCAGCTATTTGAGTAGGCAACGGAGCTCATGTGAGTGCTGTGGCCTTCGCGCAGCCTTCCCTAGGCCATGTGACACCACTTTTATCGGTCACATGACCACGGCGCAGCTCCGAAGTGAATGGGGCTGAGAGTGATACCAAGCACAGCCACTATACAAGGTCACGAGAAGGCCTTGGTGCTCACAGGACCCCAGGTACCTTCTCAACCCCCACCGATCACCTATCCACCAAAAAACCTTTCTATGTAATAAAATTCTGGAAAACCCTTTAAAGGCTACTTTTACACTGCGTTTGTAGTGTAAAACGTAGGGGCATCTAGTAAAGAAGGTATTGTAGTAATATATTTTTTAACTTGGAAACCTATGTGTGCCTATAGAGGGGCATATGTAAGAGCAGAAAGAATCATGGAAAACGTAGCGACATACATCGCAATGATAACTGTGCCTATTGGTAGAAAAAACGTATACGGCAGACTACAACATGCATATTTAAAAAAATTACACGTCAGACATCATTTATTACAAATATTATGACATATCTCATAACTTTTCTGTCATATATTTTTAATATCCCCTCTAATAATTACCTTTTTCATGGAAAACAGGACAATTGCGAAATACTATAACGGTAGTAAGGAGTCCGACGACGGCCATTACATGAGGCAGCTCCGCCATTTTATGAAGTGCCTCTGGGTTCCCTTCCAGGAGGGCTGACAGGAAACCATTACCTCAAGTCACGTACTGACGGGAGGGAAACAGTAAAGTCTGAGAGAAATTACCTCACAGGAAGGAAACAGACCCAAAAGTCTGAACGAGGCTGAAGTTGGTTTCTTATTCGGCCAGTTTCTTATTCGAGGCTGAAGTTGGTTTCTTATTCGTCAGTTTCTTATTCACATCATTTTTAATTTTTGGTTTTATTTAAGAATTTTGAGGACACCTTATCAACAGTACAATAAAAAGTTGCAGTGAGCCGAGCTTAATGTAAATCAGTTGAAAGCAGCATGAAAATCCAAAGGATGGGCACAAAATGGGCATCTAAGTAGGCACAAAGAAAGTGTGATTTAAAGAGTTAAATGAATTCGGGCCAGAGATCTCGCACTGCCGACATACAGAGGGTGATGCCCCACATCAGATACAGTTCAGTTCAGCCTGGCCCGAACAGGTTTTGGGCATGAAAACTGGCATCAAAGTGGGCAGACAGGCACTTTTCCCTGATTTGAATAAGTAACTGATGTTTTTAAGGGGTTAAATGAATTCGGGCCAGAGATCTTGCACTGCCGACATACAGAGGGTGATGCCCCGCATCAGATACAGTTCAGTTCAGCCTGGCCCGAACAGGTTCTGGGCATGAAAACTGGCATCAAAATGGGCAGACAGGCACTTTTCACTGATTTGAATAAGTAACTGATGTTTTTAAGGGGTTAAATGAATTCGGGCCAGAGATCTCGCACTGCCGACATACAGAGGGTGATGCCCCGCATCAGATACAGTTCAGTTCAGCCTGGCCCGAACAGGTTTTGGGCATGAAAACTGGCATCAAAATGGGCAGACAGGCACTTTTCCCTGTTTTGAATAAGTAACTGATGTTTTTAAGGGGTTAAATGAATTCGGGCCAGAGATCTCGCACTGCCGACATACAGAGGGTGATGCCCCGCATCAGATACAGTTCAGTTCAGCCTGGCCCGAACAGGTTTTGGGCATGAAAACTGGCATCAAAATGGGCAGACGGGCACTTTTCCCTGTTTTGAATAAGTAACTGATGTTTTTAAGGGGTTAAATGAATTCGGGCCAGAGATCTCGCACTGCCGACATACAGAGGGTGATGCCCTGCATCAGATACAGTTCAGTTCAGCCTGGCCCGAACAGGTTCTGGGCATGAAAACTGGCATCAAAGTGGGCAGACAGGCACTTTTCACTGATTTGAATAAGTAACTGATGTTTTTAAGGGGTTAAATGAATTCGGGCCAGAGATCTCGCACTGCCGACATACAGAGGGTGAAGACCCGCATCAGATACAGTTCAGTTCAGCCTGGCCCGAACAGGTTCTGGGCATGAAAATTGGCATCAAAGTGGGCAGACAGGCACTTTTCACTGATTTGAATAAGTAACTGATGTTTTTAAGGGGTTAAATGAATTTGGGCCAGAGATCTCGCACTGCCGACATACAGAGGGTGATGCCCCGCATCAGATACAGTTCAGTTCAGTCTGGCCCGAACAGGTTTTGGGCATGAAAACTGGCATCAAAGTGGGCAGACAGGCATTTTTCCCTGATTTGAATAAGTAACTGATGTTTTTAAGGGGTTAAATGAATTCGGGCCAGAGATCTCGCACTGCCGACATACAGAGCGTGATGCCCCGCATCAGATACAGTTCAGTTCAGCCTGGCCCGAACAGGTTTTGGGCATGAAAACTGGCATCAAAGTGGGCAGACAGGCACTTTTCCCTGATTTGAATAAGTAACTGATGTTTTTAAGGGGTTAAATGAATTCGGGCCAGAGATCTCGCACTTCCAACATACAGAGGGTGATGCACCGCATCAGATACAGTTCAGTTCAGCCTGGCCCGAACAGGTTCTGGGCATGAAAACTGGCATCAAAGTGGGCAGACAGGCACTTTTCACTGATTTGAATAAGTAACTGATGTTTTTAAGGGGTTAAATGAATTCGGGCCAGAGATCTCGCACTGCCGACATACAGAGGGTGATGCCCCGCATCAGATACAGTTCAGTTCACCCTGGCGCGAACAGGTTCTGGGCATGAAAACTGGCATCAAAATTGGCAGACAGGCACTTTTCCCTGATTTGAATAAGTAACTGATATTTTTAAGGGGTTAAATGAATTTGGGCCAGAGATCTCGCACTGCCGACATACAGAGGGTGATGCCCCGCATCAGATAGAGTTCAGTTCAGCCTGGCCCAAACAGGTTCTGGGCATGAAAATTGGCATCAAAGTGGGCAGACAGGCACCTTTCACTGATTTGAATAAGTAACTGATGTTTTTAAGGGGTTAAATGAATTTGGGCCAGAGATCTCGCACTGCCGACATACAGAGGGTGATGCCCCGCATCAGATACAGTTCAGTTCAGTCTGGCCCAAACAGGTTTTGGGCATGAAAACTGGCATCAAAGTGGGCAGACAGGCATTTTTCCCTGATTTGAATAAGTAACTGATGTTTTTAAGGGGTTAAATGAATTCGGGCCAGAGATCTCGCACTGCCGACATACAGAGCGTGATGCCCCGCATCAGATACAGTTCAGTTCACCCTGGCGCGAACAGGTTCTGGGCATGAAAACTGGCATCAAAATTGGCAGACAGGCACTTTTCCCTGATTTGAATAAGTAACTGATATTTTTAAGGGGTTAAATGAATTTGGGCCAGAGATCTCGCACTGCCGACATACAGAGGGTGATGCCCCGCATCAGATAGAGTTCAATTCAGCCTGGCCCAAACAGGTTCTGGGCATGAAAATTGGCATCAAAGTGGGCAGACAGGCACTTTTCACTGATTTGAATAAGTAACTGATGTTTTTAAGGGTTAAATGAATTTGGGCCAGAGATCTCGCACTGCCGACATACAGAGGGTGATGCCCCGCATCAGATACAGTTCAGTTCAGTCTGGCCCAACAGGTTTTGGGCATGAAAACTGGCATCAAAGTGGGCAGACAGGCATTTTTCCCTGATTTGAATAAGTAACTGATGTTTTTAAGGGGTTAAATGAATTCGGGCCAGAGATCTCGCACTGCCGACATACAGAGCGTGATGCCCCGCATCAGATACAGTTCAGTTCAGCCTGGCCCGAACAGGTTTTGGGCATGAAAACTGGCATCAAAGTGGGCAGACAGGCACTTTTCCCTGATTTGAATAAGTAACTGATGTTTTTAAGGGGTTAAATGAATTCGGTCCAGAGATCTCGCACTTCCAACATACAGAGGGTGATGCCCCGCATCAGATACAGTTCAGTTCAGCCTGGCCCGAACAGGTTCTGGGCATGAAAACTGGCATCAAAGTGGGCAGACAGGCACTTTTCACTGATTTGAATAAGTAACTGATGTTTTTAAGGGGTTAAATGAATTCGGGCCAGAGATCTCGCACTGCCGATATACAGAGGGTGATGCCCCGCATCAGATACAGTTCAGTTCAGCCTGGCCCGAACAGGTTCTGGGCATGAAAACTGGCATCAAAGTGGGCAGACAGGCACTTTTCCCTGATTTGAATAAGTAACTGATGTTTTTAAGGGGTTAAATGAATTCGGGCCAGAGATCTCGCACTGCCGACATACAGAGGGTGATGCCCCGCATCAGATACAGTTCAGTTCAGCCTGGCCCGAACAGGTTTTGGGCATGAAAACTGGCATCAAAGTGGGCAGACAGGCACTTTTCCCTGATTTGAATAAGTAACTGATGTTTTTAAGGGGTTAAATGAATTCGGGCCAGAGATCTCGCACTGCCGACATACAGAGGGTGATGCCCCGCATCAGATACAGTTCAGTTCAGCCTGGCCCGAACAGGTTTTGGGCATGAAAACTGGCATCAAAGTGGGCAGACAGGCACTTTTCCCTGATTTGAATAAGTAACTGATGTTTTTAAGGGGTTAAATGAATTCGGGCCAGAGATCTCGCACTGCCGACATACAGAGGGTGATGCCCCGCATCAGATACAGTTCAGTTCAGCCTGGCCCGAACAGGTTCTGGGCATGAAAACTGGCATCAAAGTGGGCAGACAGGCACTTTTCACTGATTTGAATAAGTAACTGATGTTTTTAAGGGGTTAAATGAATTCGGGCCAGAGATCTCGCACTGCCGACATACAGAGGGTGATGCCCCGCATCAGATACAGTTCAGTTCAGCCTGGCCCGAACAGGTTCTGGGCATGAAAACTGGCATCAAAGTGGGCAGACAGGCACTTTTCCCTGATTTGAATAAGTAACTGATGTTTTTAAGGGGTTAAATGAATTCGGGCCAGAGATCTCGCACTGCCGACATACAGAGGGTGATGCCCCGCATCAGATACAGTTCAGTTCAGCCTGGCCCGAACAGGTTCTGGGCATGAAAACTGGCATCAAAGTGGGCAGACAGGCACTTTTCCCTGATTTGAATAAGTAACTGATGTTTTTAAGGGGTTAAATGAATTCAGGCCAGAGATCTCGCACTGCCGACATACAGAGGGTGATGCCCCACATGAGATACAGTTCAGTTCAGTCTGGCCCGAACAGGTTTTGGGCATGAAAACTGGCATCAAAGTGGGCAGACAGGCACTTTTCCCTGATTTGAATAAGTAACTGATGTTTTTAAGGGGTTAAATGAATTCGGGCCAGAGATCTCGCACTGTCGACATACAGAGGGTGATGCCCCGCATCAGATACAGTTCAGTTCAGCCTGGCCCGAACAGGTTCTGGTCATGAAAACTGGCATCAAAGTGGGCAGACAGGCACTTTTCACTGATTTGAATAAGTAACTGATGTTTTTAAGGGGTTAAATGAATTCGGGCCAGAGATCTCGCACTGCCAACATACAGAGGGTGATGCCCCACATAAGATACAGTTGAAGTCAGCGTTTCCTGACCAAGTTCTGGGCATGAAAACTGGCATCAAAGTGGGCAAATAGCCCCTTCTCATTGATCTGAATAAGTAACCGATGCGGCCTAATACAGTACCATCACAGTATATACGATTATACTGATCTCATGTATACGATTATACAGTACCATCACAGTATATACAATTATACAGATCTCATGTATATGATTATACAGTACCATCACAGTATATACGATTATACTGATCTCATGTATACGATTATACAGCACCATCACAGTGTATACGATTATACTGATCTCATGTATACGATTATACAGCACCATCACAGTATATATGATTATACTAAGCTCATGTATACGATTATACAGCACCATCACAGTGTATACGATTATACTGATTTCATGTATACGATTATAAAGTACCATCACAGTGTATACGATTATACTGATCTCATGTATATGATTATACAATACCATCACAGTGTATACGATTATACAGATCTCATGTATACGATTATACAGTACCATCACAGTATATACGATTATACTGATCTCATGTATACGATTATACAGTACCATCACAGTGTATACGATTATACTGATCTCATGTATTTGATTATACAGCACCATCACAGTGTATACGATTATACAGATCTCATGTATACGATTATACAGTACCATCACAGTGTATACGATTATACAGATCTCATGTATACGATTTTACAGTACCATCACAGTGTATACGATTATACAGATCTCATGTATTCGATTATACAGTACCATCACAGTGTATACGATTATACAGATCTCATGTATACGATTATACAGTACCATCACAGTGTATACGATTATACAGATCTCATGTATATGATTATACAGTACCATCACAGTGGATACGATTATACAGATCTCATGTATACTTTCCTTTTTTTTAGGAGCAGATATTGACATGAATAGAAAACTGATATGTCCTCCATTGACTTTTAGTGGAGTTTATGACGGATCCGTCTTGGCTATGTTAAAGATAATACAACCGGATCCGTTCATAACAGATGCAGGTGGTCGTCTTATCAGTAACGGAAGCGTTTTTGCTGAGCCCTGCCGGATCCAGCAAAAACACTAGCGTGAAAGTAGCCTAACAGAAATAGAAGTAATAATGTTACATAGCGAGCTTCAGACCCTTCATCAGGAGAACTATAAGAATGGATGAAGAAATATATTTATATATATATACACAATAAGAGCAGAGACATCGGGGGATGAGAGGACATGTGAAAAACAACAGACTATCAAAGACCTTGAGAAGGAGTCCTTCATTATCTTACAGCAGATAAGCCTTGTAAAAGTTTTATGGTCTCTAAATTGACATTATCTCAGAGACCTGGTGACTCTACTATGTCTAGTAAAAAGTGCCTGTCTGCCCACTTTGATGCAAGTTTTCATGCCCAGAACCTGTTTGGGCCAGGCTGAACTGAACTGTATCTGATGTGAGGCATCACCCTCTGTATGTCGGCAGTGCGAGATCTCTGGCACAAAGTCATTTAACCCCTTAAAACATCAGTTACTTATTCAAATCAGGGAAAAGTGCCTGTCTGCCCACTTTGATGCCAGTTTTCATGCCCAGAACCTGTTTGGGCCAGGCTGAACTGAACTGTATCTGATGCGGGGCATCAAACTCCGTATGTCGGCAGTGCGAGATCTCTGGCCCGAATTCATTTAACCCCTTAAAAACATCAGTTACTTATTCAAATCAGTGAAAAGTGCCTGTCTGCCCACTTTGATGCCAGTTTTCATGCCCAGAACCTGTTCGGGCCAGGCTGAACTGAACTGTATCTGATGCGGGGCATCACCCTCTGTATGTCGGCAGTGCGAGATCTCTGGCCCGAATTCATTTAACCCCTTAAAAATATCAGTTACTTATTCAAATCAGGGAAAAGTGCCTGTCTGCCCATTTTGATGCCAGTTTTCATGCCCAAAACCTGTTCGGGCCAGGCTGAACTGAACTGTATCTGATGCGGGGCATCACGCTCTGTATGTCGGCAGTGCGAGATCTCTGGCCCGAATTCATTTAACCCTTTAAAAACATCAGTTACTTATTCAAATAAGGGAAAAGTGCCTGTCTGCCCACTTTGATGCCAGTTTTCATGCCCAAAACCTGTTCGGGCCAGACTGAACTGAACTGTATCTGATGCGGGGCATCACCCTCTGTATGTCGGCAGTGCGAGATCTCTGGCCCAAATTCATTTAACCCCTTAAAAACATCAGTTACTTATTCAAATCAGTGAAAAGTGCCTATCTGCCCACTTTGATGCCAGTTTTCATGCCCGGAACCTGTTCGGGCCAGGCTGAACTGAACTGTATCTGATGCGGGGCATCACCCTCTGTATGTCGGCAGTGCGAGATCTCTGGCCCGAATTCATTTAACCCCTTAAAAACATCAGTTACTTATTCAAAACAGGGAAAAGTGCCTGTCTGCCCACTTTGATGCCAGTTTTCATGCCTAAAACCTGTTCGGGCCAGGCTGAACTGAACTGTATCTGATGCGGGTCTTCACCCTCTGTATGTCGGCAGTGCGAGATCTCTGGCCCGAATTCATTTAACCCCTTAAAAACATCAGTTACTTATTCAAATCAGGGAAAAGTGCCTGTCTGCCCACTTTGATGCCAGTTTTCATGCCCAGAACCTGTTTGGGCCAGGCTGAACTGAACTGTATCTGATGCGGGGCATCACCCTCTGTATGTTGGAAGTGCGAGATCTCTGGCCCGAATTCATTTAACCCCTTAAAAACATCAGTTACTTATTCAAATCAGTGAAAAGTGCCTGTCTGCCCACTTTGATGCCAGTTTTCATGCCCAGAACCTGTTCGGGCCAGGCTGAACTGAACTGTATCTGATGCGGGGCATCACCCTCTGTATGTCGGCAGTGCGAGATCTCTGGCCTGAATTCATTTAACCCCTTAAAAATATCAGTTACTTATTCAAACCAGGGAAAAGTGCCTGTCTGCCAATTTTGATGCCAGTTTTCATGCCCAGAACCTGTTCGGGCCAGGCTGAACTGAACTGTATCTGATGCGGGGCATCACCCTCTGTATATCGGCAGTGCGAGATCTCTGGCCCGAATTCATTTAACCCCTTAAAAACATCAGTTACTTATTCAAATCAGTGAAAAGTGCCTGTCTGCCCACTTTGATGCCAGTTTTCATGCCCAGAACCTGTTCGGGCCAGGCTGAACTGAACTGTATCTGATGCGGGGCATCACCCTCTGTATGTCGGCAGTGCGAGATCTCTGGCCCGAATTCATTTAACCCCTTAAAAATATCAGTTACTTATTCAAATCAGGGAAAAGTGCCTGTCTGCCCACTTTGATGCCAGTTTTCATGCCCAAAACCTGTTCGGGCCAGGCTGAACTGAACTGTATCTGATGCGGGGCATCACCCTCTGTATGTCGGCAGTGCGAGATCTCTGGCCCAAATTCATTTAACCCCTTAAAAACATCAGTTACTTATTCAAATCAGTGAAAAGTGCCTGTCTGCCCACTTTGATGCCAGTTTTCATGCCCAGAACCTGTTGGGGCCAGGCTGAACTGAACTGTATCTGATGCGGGGCATCACCCTCTGTATGTCGGCAGTGCGAGATCTCTGGCCCAAATTCATTTAACCCCTTAAAAACATCAGTTACTTATTCAAATCAGTGAAAAGTGCCTGTCTGCCCACTTTGATGCCAGTTTTCATGCCCAGAACCTGTTCGGGCCAGGCTGAACTGAACTGTATCTGATGCGGGGCATCACGCTCTGTATGTCGGCAGTGCGAGATCTCTGGCCCGAATTCATTTAACCCCTTAAAAACATCAGTTACTTATTCAAATCAGGGAAAAGTGCCTGTCTGCCTACTTTGATGCCAGTTTTCATGCCCAAAACCTGTTCGGGCCAGGCTGAACTGAACTGTATCTGATGTGGGGCATCACCCTCTGTATGTCGGCAGTGCGAGATCTCTGGCCCGAATTCATTTAACCCCTTAAAAACATCAGTTACTTATTCAAATCAGGGAAAAGTGCCTGTCTGCCCACTTTGATGCCAGTTTTCATGCCCAGAACCTGTTCGGGCCAGGCTGAACTGAACTGTATCTGATGCGGGACATCACCCTCTGTATGTCGGCAGTGCGAGATCTCTGGCCCGAATTCATTTAACCCCTTAAAAATATCAGTTACTTATTCAAATCAGGGAAAAGTGCCTGTCTGCCCATTTTGATGCCAGTTTTCATGCCCAGAACCTGTTCGGGCCAGGCTGAACTGAACTGTATCTGATGTGGGGCATCACCCTCTGTATATCGGCAGTGCGAGATCTCTGGCCCGAATTCATTTAACCCCTTAAAAACATCAGTTACTTATTCAAATCAGTGAAAAGTGCCTGTCTGCCCAATTTGATGCCAGTTTTCATGCCCAGAACCTGTTCGGGCCAGGCTGAACTGAACTGTATCGGATGCGGGGCATCACCCTCTGTATGTCGGCAGTGCGAGATCTCTGGCCTGAATTCATTTAACCCCTTAAAACATCAGTTACTTATTCAAATCAGTGAAAAGTGCCTGTCTGCCCACTTTGATGCCAGTTTTCATGCCCAGAACCTGTTCGGGCCAGGCTGAACTGAACTGTATCTGATGCGGGGCATCACGCTCTGTATGTCGGCAGTGCGAGATCTCTGGCCCGAATTCATTTAACCCCTTAAAAACATCAGTTACTTATTCAAATCAGGGAAAAGTGCCTGTCTGCCTACTTTGATGCCAGTTTTCATGCCCAAAACCTGTTCGGGCCAGACTGAACTGAACTGTATCTGATGTGGGGCATCACCCTCTGTATGTCGGCAGTGCGAGATCTCTGGCCCGAATTCATTTAACCCCTTAAAAACATCAGTTACTTATTCAAATCAGGGAAAAGTGCCTGTCTGCCCACTTTGATGCCAGTTTTCATGCCCAGAACCTGTTCGGGCCAGGCTGAACTGAACTGTATCTGATGCGGGGCATCACCCTCTGTATGTCGGCAGTGCGAGATCTCTGGCCCGAATTCATTTAACCCCTTAAAAATATCAGTTACTTATTCAAATCAGGGAAAAGTGCCTGTCTGCCAATTTTGATGCCAGTTTTCATGCCCAGAACCTGTTCGGGCCAGGCTGAACTGAACTGTATCTGATGCGGGGCATCACCCTCTGTATATCGGCAGTGCGAGATCTCTGGCCCGAATTCATTTAACCCCTTAAAAACATCAGTTACTTATTCAAATCAGTGAAAAGTGCCTGTCTGCCCAATTTGATGCCAGTTTTCATGCCCAGAACCTGTTCGGGCCAGGCTGAACTGAACTGTATCGGATGCGGGGCATCACCCTCTGTATGTCGGCAGTGCGAGATCTCTGGCCCGAATTCATTTAACCCCTTAAAAACATCAGTTACTTATTCAAATCAGTGAAAAGTGCCTGTCTGCCCACTTTGATGCCAGTTTTCATGCCCAGAACCTGTTCGGGCCAGGCTGAACTGAACTGTATCTCATGTGGGGCATCACCCTCTGTATGTCGGCAGTGCGAGATCTCTGGCCCGAATTCATTTAACCCCTTAAAAACATCAGTTACTTATTCAAATCAGGGAAAAGTGCCTGTCTGCCCACTTTGATGCCAGTTTTCATGCCCAGAACCTGTTCGGGCCAGGCTGAACTGAACTGTATCTGATGCGGGGCATCACCCTCTGTATATCGGCAGTGCGAGATCTCTGGCCCGAATTCATTTAACCCCTTAAAAACATCAGTTACTTATTCAAATCAGTGAAAAGTGCCTGTCTGCCCATTTTGATGCCAGTTTTCATGCCCAGAACCTGTTCGGGCCAGGCTGAACTGAACTGTATCTGATGCGGGGCATCACCCTCTGTATGTCGGCAATGCGAGATCTCTGGCCCGAATTCATTTAACCCCTTAAAAACATCAGTTACTTATTCAAATCAGTGAAAAGTGCCTGTCTGCCCACTTTGATGCCAGTTTTCATGCCCAGAACCTGTTCGGGCCAGGCTGAACTGAACTGTATCTGATGTGGGGCATCACCCTCTGTATGTCGGCAGTGCGAGATCTCTGGCCCAAATTCATTTAACCCCTTAAAAACATCAGTTACTTATTCAAATCAGTGAAAAGTGCCTGTCTGCCCACTTTGATGCCAGTTTTCATGCCCAGAACCTGTTCGGGCCAGGCTGAACTGAACTGTATCTGATGCGGGGCATCACCCTCTGTATGTCGGCAGTGCGAGATCTCTGGCCCGAATTCATTTAACCCCTTAAAAACATCAGTTACTTATTCAAATCAGGGAAAAGTGCCTGTCTGCCCACTTTGATGCCAGTTTTCATGCCCAAAACCTGTTCGGGCCAGGCTGAACTGAACTGTATCTGATGCGGGGCATCACCCTCTGTATGTCGGCAGTGCGAGATCTCTGGCCCGAATTCATTTAACCCCTTAAAAACATCAGTTACTTATTCAAATCAGGAAAAAGTGCCTGTCTGCCCACTTTGATGCCAGTTTTCATGCCCAAAACCTGTTCGGGCCAGGCTGAACTGAACTGTATCTGATGCGAGGCATCACCCTCTGTATGTCGGCAGTGCGAGATCTCTGGCCCAAATTCATTTAACCCCTTAAAAACATCAGTTACTTATTCAAATCAGTGAAAAGTGCCTGTCTGCCCACTTTGATGCCAGTTTTCATGCCCAGAACCTGTTCGGGCCAGGCTGAACTGAACTGTATCTGATGCGGGGCATCACCCTCTGTATGTCGGCAGTGCGAGATCTCTGGCCCGAATTCATTTAACCCCTTAAAAACATCAGTTACTTATTCAAATCAGGGAAAAGTGCCTGTCTGCCCACTTTGATGCCAGTTTTCATGCCCAAAACCTGTTCGGGCCAGGCTGAACTGAACTGTATCTGATGCGGGGCATCACCCTCTGTATGTCGGCAGTGCGAGATCTCTGGCCCGAATTCATTTAACCCCTTAAAAACATCAGTTACTTATTCAAATCAGGGGAAAATGCCTGTCTGCCCACTTTGATGCCAGTTTTCATGCCCAAAACCTGTTCGGGCCAGACTGAACTGAACTGTATCTGATGCGGGGCATCACCCTCTGTATGTCGGCAGTGCGAGATCTCTGGCCCAAATTCATTTAACCCCTTAAAAATATCAGTTACTTATTCAAATCAGGGAAAAGTGCCTGTCTGCCAACTTTGATGCCAGTTTTCATGCCCAGAACCTGTTCGGGCCAGGCTGAACTGAACTGTATCTGATGCGGGGCATCACCCTCTGTATATCGGCAGTGCGAGATCTCTGGCCTGAATTCATTTAACCCCTTAAAACATCAGTTACTTATTCAAATCAGTGAAAAGTGCCTGTCTGCCCACTTTGATGCCAGTTTTCATGCCCAGAACCTGTTGGGGCCAGGCTGAACTGAACTGTATCTGATGCGGGGCATCACCCTCTGTATGTCGGCAGTGCGAGATCTCTTGCCCAAATTCATTTAACCCCTTAAAAACATCAGTTACTTATTCAAATCAGTGAAAAGTGCCTGTCTGCCCACTTTGATGCCAGTTTTCATGCCCAGAACCTGTTCGGGCCAGGCTGAACTGAACTGTATCTGATGCGGGCATCACCCTCTGTATGTCGGCAGTGCGAGATCTCTGGCCCGAATTCATTTAACCCCTTAAAAACATCAGTTACTTATTCAAAACAGGGAAAAGTGCCCGTCTGCCCATTTTGATGCCAGTTTTCATGCCCAAAACCTGTTCGGGCCAGGCTGAACTGAACTGTATCTGATGTGGGTCTTAACCCTCTGTATGTCGGCAGTGCGAGATCTCTGGCCCGAATTCATTTAACCCCTTAAAAACATCAGTTACTTATTCAAATCAGGGAAAAGTGCCTGTCTGCCCACTTTGATGCCAGTTTTCATGCCCAAAACCTGTTCGGGCCAGGCTGAACTGAACTGTATCTGATGCGGGGCATCACCCTCTGTATGTCGGCAGTGCGAGATCTCTGGCCCGAATTCATTTAACCCCTTAAAAACATCAGTTACTTATTCAAATCAGTGAAAAGTGCCTGTCTGCCCATTTTGATGCCAGTTTTCATGCCCAGAACCTGTTCGGGCCAGGCTGAACTGAACTGTATCTGATGCGGGGCATCACACTCTGTATCTCGGCAGTGCAAGATCTCTGGCCCGAATTCATTTAACCCCTTAAAAACATCAGTTACTTATTCAAATCAGGGAAAAGTGCCTGTCTGCCCACTTTGATGCCAGTTTTCATGCCCAAAACCTGTTCGGGCCAGGCTGAACTTAACTGTATCTGATGTGGGGCATCACCCTCTGTATGTCGGCAGTGCGAGATCTCTGGCCCGAATTCATTTAACTCTTTAAATCACACTTTCTTTGTGCCTACTTAGATGCCCATTTTGTGCCCATCTTTTGGATTTTCATGCTGCTTTCAACTGATTTACATTAAGCTCGGCTCACTGCAACTTTTTATTGTACTGTTGATAAGGTGTCCTCAAAATTCTTAAATAAAACCAAAAATTAAAAATGATGTGAATAAGAAACTGACGAATAAGAAACCAACTTCAGCCTCGAATAAGAAACTGGCCGAATAAGAAACCAACTTCAGCCTCGTAAAGTCTGAGGGGAAACTACCTCAGAATCCCGGCCTGGCTGACTGGCCGGGCGGAGAAACTCCCGCCTGCACGGCGCCCACCTCAGAGGAGCGGGACATTTCCTTGAGAAGGTCTCCGGCTGTGGAAGTGACTTGTTGGAAGGTGAATTTACCGCCATTTATGTAGTTTAAGCCACTTAATGGCCGTCTTTGTCATGTGCAGAGCGGCGGGATGTGTGACTGGAACAGAACCAGCCCGCTCCGCTCTTCGTGTGTCGCAGTGGGCGTGGTTTAGTGTCCATCTTGCGTCACCAACGTCTCTTCACCTGAAATGGCGGGTTACCTCTTGTACTGCGCAGTGTGTATCTCCAGCATAAGCACTCCTATCATCTGTATCATGTCCCATTACCAGAGGTCTGTGGCTGGCCCAGCTGGACCTTGTATTAACCCCTTAAGGACTTGATGTCCTTAATCTGCGGGTCAATGCAATTAGGGTGATACCAAATCTGTATAGTTTTTATTTTATTACTTTTAAAAAGAATAAACCTTTGCAAAAAAACGTACATGAGGCAGCTCCGCCATTTTATGAAGTACAACCTCCGGGTTCCCTTCCAGGAGGGCGGACAGTCATGTACTGACCGGAGGGAAACAGTCTGAGAGAAATTACCTCACACCCAAAAAAAAAGAGGGAAACCACCTCAGAATCCCGGCCTGGCTGACATTTTTTTTTTGCATCGCCGTGTTCTGACAGCCACTTTTATATTTCGGACTATATAGCTGTACAATGGCCATTTTTTTGCTCGCCAAACGGTAGTTTTTACTGGTACCATTTTTGGGATATGTAAGACTTTTTGATCACTTTGATTTTGGGGGAAAACATGAATAAAAAATGGTAAATTGCATTGTTTTTTTCTGTTTCAGTGTGCAGGAAAGTTTTAAAAAATATTTTAATAGTTTTTTTTTCGGATGCAGCGATACCCAATATGTTTATTTTTTATTGTTTATATGTAAAATTGAGAAAGGGGGTGATTTGAACTTTTAATATTTTTAAACAACTTTTCTGGCAGTTTCACAAAAGTGAGTCCCTTGCAGGAATTGGGCTCTGTGTGTGACCGTCATCCTCCGTTCTGGACTTGCAGGAGCGCATGGTATTATACTGATTTATAATGCTGTGTGTCTCTGCATGACCTTACTTCTACAGGATCATAGTGACATAAAGCCATCAGTATAATTGTATCTTCCTTACAGAATTATACTGACGGCTTTATGTCACCATGAACCTGTAGAAGAAAGGTCATGAAGAGACACACAGCATTATAAATCTGCAAGTCCAGAACAGAGGACCACGCTCACACACAGAGCCTGATTCCCACAATGGATTCACTCATGTCTTAGGGGGCTAGAACTTGGGATATTTTGATCCCTTGTCCCATTCACCATAATAGAGATCTATTCTGCCGCTCTGCCTGCTGAGCTGTGCCTCATCCGCAGATTACCATGATAGGTCTGGGAACCTCCAGCCTCAGGCTGTTATGATAACTGTTCAGAGCCCCGCGAATTCACTGCGGGGGCTCTGATAGAAAGGCCAAGGGAGATGCGACCATTTGCTTAACACCACCGATGCCCCAATCACTTTTGATTGCGGCATCTGAGGGGTTAAATGACCAGTTTGGGCACCATCGCCGATCCCAGTCATTGAGGTTGGGTGTCTGCTGTACTATAGAGCCCGCTCTATACAATCACTTTTACATAATGCCATATATGGCATTAACCATTAAGGGGTTAAGACCCATCAGTGACTCCCTCATAGCAGCATACACCATATTAACGGTGCACACCAAGTTTGCGTGACATGGTTTCCTGCCACAACACATAAAATTTACAAAAAGTTATTATTAAATATAATAGCACCACATGAAAATACCATATCTTTCGTCCTAACAGACACACTTCTTTCCCCGAAAGGGGAGGAAAAATGTCACTGTGACTTATGGGGCAAATACTAACGAGCGCTTCCATCATGGAAGTGCTCATTAGTAACGGAGGATCGGGAAGCGGTGAATGCAGTGCTCCCCCAGCTCTGTACGCGCTGCTGCCATCGGCTGTGCTGTAGCTGCGCACAACGTGAGGGTGCTTTGGGACCTCATGCTGTGCGCATCGGGACACAGCACAGCTGATGGCAGGAGGAAGACGAGAGAGTGCTGGAGGTGAGGAGCGGCGGCGTCTGGAGCAGGAGAGGTAAGTAGATTTTTTTATTTTATCTGATATGAGGCATGGGGGTCATTCATATTGGGGTCTGAGCTGAGGACTGATTGGGGGTCTGATCGGAGGTCTAATAAAAAATATTTTTTTCTTATTGACTTCCTCTAAACCGTAGGTGCATCATATTGGCCACTGTGTCTTATAGGGTGAAACATATGGTATTAATCTGGAAACCATATGACGATATTTATATGAACAGCATATGATGTTATTTGGACACTATATGAAAATATTTATCTGGAAACCATATGACGCTATTTATCTAGACGCCATGTGACACTTCATCTAGACTCTATATCTGGACACTATATGAAGCTATTTATCTGGACATCATTTGAAGCTATTTATGAGGACGCTACATGATGCTATTATGTAAACACCATATGATACTATTTATTTGGACACCGTATGATGCTATTTATCTGGAATCATATAACGCTAATTATGTGGACACCACATGACGCTATGCAACTGGACACAATGTGACACTATCTAGACAGTACATGACTCTATATCGACACCATAGAACACTATTTGGACTTTGACACTTTATCTGGACATCATATGATGCTATCTGGACACTACATGATACTTTTTATCTGGACACCATATGATGCTGTTTATCTGGACACCATATGATGCTGTTTATCTGGACACCATATGATGCTGTTTATCTGGACACCATATGATGCTGTTTATCTGGACACTATATGATGCTGTTTATCTGGACACTATATGAAGCTATTTATCTAGACACTACATGACGTTCTTTATCTGAGCACCATATAACACTATTTATTTGGTCACCATGTGAATCTATTTATGTTGACACTGCATGATGCTATTTATCTCAACACGATATGACACTATTTATCTAGACACTACATGACGCAATTAATCTGGACACCATATAATGCTTATTATCTGGACACCATGTGTTGCTGTTTATCTAGACAGTACATGACTCTATATGGACACCATAGAACACTTCTTGGACACCATATGACACTATTTATCTTGACACCATATGAAGCTATTTATCTGGACACCACATGACACTTTTCATCTGGACACAATATGACACTATTTATCTCAACACGATATGACACTATTTATCTAGACACTACATGACGCAATTAATCTGGACACCATATAATGCTTATTATCTGGACACCATTGCTATTTATCTGGACAGTACATGACTCTATATGGACACCATAGAACACTTCTTGGACACCATATGACACTATTTATCTTGACACCATATGAAGCTATTTATCTGGACACAATATGACACTATTTATCTGGACACCACATGACACTTCATCTGGACACAATATGACACTATTTATCGCAACACGATATGACACTATTTATCTAGACACTACATGACGCAATTAATCTGGACACCATATAATGCTTATTATCTGGACACCATTGCTATTTATCTAGACAGTACATGACTCTATATGGACACCATAGAACACTTCTTGGACACCATATGACACTATTTATCTAGACACAATATGACACTATTTATCTGGACACAATATGACACTTTTCATCTGGACACAATATGACACTATTATCTGGACACCAAGGATGGAACAGCCACAGATCCTACAGGGAAATTTTCCTGTGGGCCAGTTCTCAGGGAGCGGCCAGCTGGGTACATAACGATCTGATCCTCTCAGCAGTAGCTAATGCTAGGAGCACCAGATACTTATACACCTGGCCGGCAGCCACAGGGCGGTGATACAGTTGAATACTGTGATGGGGGCCGCTGTCTATTCATTTTCATTTTCATATTAAAACATGCTAAAACTCTATAAAATGAGTATGGCTGCGATTGTGGCAGAATAAAGGTAACACATCATGGTGAATGTCGTGAAAACAAAACCCGTAAGACAATGGCGCAAGACAATTTTTTCCCTGAAATTTCTTCCCATGAATCATTTTTTCTAGGTTCCCAATACATCATATGGGATATTAAATAGCGCCCTTAAAAAGTACAATTATTCCTGCAAACAGCAAACTCAGTGAAAGGAAAAATCAAAACGTTTTGGCTCTTCAAGGGTGGAGAGGAAAAAAGGGAAAATTAAAGTAGGCTGCGACAGGAAGGGGTTAATGCAGTACAGTACAAAGTGTCCCAGCAGGTACAACAGGCGTGATCGTGTGCTGCACACACGTGTCTGACGCTAACATACACATGTTTGTGTATGTTCTGGACTCTTTACTCCATGTCTGGAGGCGTGACTCCGTGCACGTCGGGTAGGGGGCGTCTTGTTTGTGGTCAGCTGACTCAATGAGGAAGTGCACTTTCATTTTAAGGATTATGATCACTGAGTGAAGCAGCTGGAGTCTGAGAGCGGTGAGTTTTCTTATTATCTGTTCTATCTACTTAGCTTTGTGTGCTCAGATCTCCACCTGTCCGTCTTATAGGGATCATACACTAATATGAAATACATGCACAGATAATGTATACTTTGTCATATACGCTCTGGAGGGTCTACAGCAGAGGAAGCAAGGGAAGTCTCCGGACGGGGTGACTTTTGTTTATTTTTGTGTAGGGAAGGGGCAGCAACCTCCGGCACTACATCTCCCATCATGCACACTTGTTTGGCTGCTCTCTAAGAGCATGCTGAGAGTTGTAGTTTCACAACAGCTGGAGTTCCGAAGGTTTGCTAATCCCTGTTGTAGGGTTTTGTCTCTCACGAGAGCAGTGGGCAGGGTCGCGGATGCCGCAGGACTGGGAATCTTCTCGTGGGCAGCAGACGTTTAAGGGGGTGTTCAGACCTGGCAGATTTGCCTGAGAGTTGCTGTAAGGATACCGCGCCACAGAACCGTATAGTACAGTACAAGTGGATGGGGTTTGTAAAACACCGTCCACACACAGCAGAATAACAAGCCGTAGATATAGAAATCATCATGCAGCAGATTTCACCTCATCCATGAACGGGGGTAAACTCCATCGTGAAGCAGTGTCACCCATGTTGATTTGCGGCGAGATCTTCATCAGAAAAGTCAGTCGTATTCTAGAAATCTCACAAATAGGCATAAAGTGATAAAATACAAGGTAAAAAGTGAAAGCAAAAGCTGATGACAAGTGAAAGTAAAAGCAGCTGGGGAATCTCCCAGGGGATTTTCTACAGTGACACCTCTGTGACTGACAACTCCACAAGAAGACGTTGCCTGATCTGGACTGGTCCATGAGAGATGTAAACTTCCCTTACATCCTATCTACGCACATTAAAGGGGTTGCGTTTTCTCTTGCAGGAAGTCATGGAGTCTTCACATCCTACAGATAGCATATGCAGACACCTGTGTGAGCAGTTGCTCATCCTCTTCCAGGACCATGAGTGCGACACATGTGAGGCGGCAGACAATGTCGTTCAGTACAGCGCGTTACCCTTGTGTCGCGGCGTGGACGTCATACTCAGCCACATGAAGTACTGCCGAGCTGGGATGTCCTGCAAAAGTAAGATCAAGGCCAACACTACATGGCATCATCAATTTATGTGTAAAATATATTTATATCCAGCTAAGGGGGAAGCCATGACCTCGCTCACTGCTTAGATACTTAACGAAGAACTCCCGCAAAAAATTTTATTCCATTTCCTGCTAGAAATGTACATGATGTAATCTGTAGTGAATGTCATTTTCTTACCAGTATCTGTATTTGTGAGTTATATCTCCCTGATGTTTCTCATCTGTGTCATGTGACTAGGAATCAGACCCACCAACTCACACAGCATCTTATGTGTGGACAGGAAGTCTATTTCTCTATGCATTCTTATGGGAGCCTCAGTTAGAAGAGAGGGGATAACTCATAAATACAGTCTCTGATGAGAAGATTGCATTCACTACAGATTATATCATGCACCTTTCTAACAGATCAGAGAATAAAAATTTTTGCGGGAGTTCTTCTTTAAGCTGGCCCTAGACTCCTCAGGGTATTCCAATTTGGGGGACCAGGGGGCTTAAATATTGATGACAAATCCTCAAGGATCGGTCATAAATATCCGTTGTTTGAAGGAGTGCCGGCGACCACTGTGGCATTTAGCTGCTCAGCCAGTTACAGTACCCAGCTCAGCCACTATACCATGTACGGCGCTGTGCTTGATATACTATAAAGAGGCTGCGGTGTTTGCCCTAGTGCCATGGGCCCTTCAACAGCTGAAGTTGGGCCCCCACTAATGTGATATTAAAGTGGTTGTCCCACGAAAAATATTCTATAGTTTTCACACCAGCCCCTGGATCTGAATACTTTTGTAATTTCATGTAATTAAAAATTTAGCATAGCCACTGAGTTATTCAATAAGATATATCTGTATAGTGCTACCTTCTGTTTGGTTTTTTCTTATTTCTTTGTCCTGCTCTCCGAGTAGGTCGCACATGCTCAGTTTCATCCTTCATCTGCCTCCTGAGCTATGATAGGGAGAGCTGAGACACGCCTCCTGAGCTGTGATAGGGAGAGCTGAGACACACACCCTGAGCTGTGATAGGGAGAACTGAGACACGCCTCCTAAGCTTTGATAGGGAGAGCTGAGACACGCCTCCTGAGCTGTGATAGGGAGAGCTGAGACACGCCTCCTGAGCTGTGATAGGGAGAGCTGAGACACGCCTCCTGAGCTGTGATAGGGAGAGCTGAGACACACACCCTGAGCTGTGATAGGGAGAACTGAGACACGCCTCCTGAGCTTTGATAGGGAGAGCTGAGACACGCCTCCTGAGCTGTGATAAGGAGAGCTGAGACATGCCTCCTGAGCTGTGATAGGGAGAGCTGAGACACGCCTCCTGAGCTGTGATAGGGAGAGCTGAGACACGCCTCCTGAGCTGTGATAGGGAGAGCTGAGACACACACCCTGAGCTGTGATAGGGAGAACTGAGACACGCCTCCTGAGCTTTGATAGGGAGAGCTGAGACACGCCTCCTGAGCTGTGATAAGGAGAGCTGAGACATGCCTCCTGAGCTGTGATAGGGAGAGCTGAGACACTCCTCCTGAGTTGTGATAGGGAGAGCTGAGACACGCCTCTTGAGCTGTGATAGGGAGAGCTGAGACACGCCTCCTGAGCTGTGATAGGGAGAGCTCAGACACACCCCCTGAGCTGCAGCAGAAAAGCTGTCAGCTTGATATAAATCTAGCAGAGCAATGAATAATGAGATCTCTGGATCCATGTGAGGTACAGGGCTGGTTCTAGCTTTGTTAGAAAGAGGTTGTCATGTTCTATATGATGTCTGACTTTAATTTTTACATTAGTCATGGGATAACCCCTTTAATGACCTATCCTGAAGATAACTCATCAGTATTTATAGGGTTGTCCAAGATTGGGAACGTGTTTTCATATGACTGGCAAGGTGCAGAGGTTTAAAAAAAAAGAGACCACTAACTGTCCGGCAGCAGTGACGTGCCTGTAGATAGTATGTCACACTTCAAGACCAGTAACTGGAACTGGTCCCCCCCCCCCTCCTCGCACTATGCCTGGTCTTGGCGAACCCCTTTAACTCCCAGAAAGACAGACATGGAAACAGGGGGTGTCCTGTTACCCAGCATGGACACTGTAGACGCTGTCACCCATCACTGTCAAGTTACCTCTGTCTCAAGAATAATGTCTCCCTAATTCTGGGAGTTTCCGTGGGCGAATTCTGTGGGAGAAAGGTCAGAGGTTATGTGTTTACTGCAGTGAGACATTTGTGGGATGTTTCTTACGTGAGACTTTTTACTTTACGTTTTATCCATAGTTCCCGGTTGTCCATCTGCGAGAGTAATCATGTCGCATTGGAAGATCTGCAGAAAGAACGAGTGTCCTGTGGCTTTCTACCTAAGTAGAGATCGCAAGCGAAAGGTCCAGGTAATGGAAATATAAGCCTAAAACTGACGGCAAAAAATGTGTGTTTTTGTGGTGAGGGTCCGGCCTCTGCAGTGCCCACTGATTGCAGGAATGGAGGCAACGGCCCCATGATTGTTGGGATTAGTGGGCGTCCGAGCGTCTGACCACCACACATCACAGCTCCAACAAGTGGGTTATGATACCGACGCCATTCTGGAGCGAAGTCATTGTAAGGGAGGACCATATTGTCTTATTGTCCACCGCCTCCTTCTAGTTCATGTTTTAGTAAATGTGTTTCTTCTCCTTATTCAGTTGCAGTTACAAGAGGAGATTAAATCCTTCCCGTCTGTTCAAAAAACCTGCCATTACCTCTACGACCAGCTGATCCTCCTGTTCCGCGAACACAAATGTGAGACGTGTGCAAAAATACACGACAAGCATCGCCAAGATTTACCGCTGTGCTTCAGCGTGGACGCCATGATCAGCCACATGAAGTACTGCAGAGCCGGCATGTCCTGCCAAAGTAAGTTCACCACCGGTGTTTCTGAAGTGAGGTTTGCTGGAGACTCCATATGACACTATTTATCTGGACACTACATGACGCTATTTATCTGAACACCATGTGATACTATTTATCTGGACACTACATGACTCTATTTATCTGAACACCATGTGATACTATTTATCTGGACACTACATGACGTTATTTATCTGAACACCATGTGATACTATTTATCTGGACACTACATGGCACTATTTATCTGAACACCATATGATGCTGTTTATCTGGACACTACATGACACTATTTATCTGAACACCATGTGATACTATTTATCTGGACACTATATGACACTATTTATCTGAACACCATGTGATACTATTTATCTGGACACTATATGACACTATTTATCTATTTATCTGAACACCATATGATGCTGTTTATCTGGACACTACATGACACTATTTGTCTGAACACCATGTGATACTATTTATCTGGACACTATATGACACTATTTATCTGAACACCATGTGATACTATTTATCTGGACACTATATGACACTATTTATCTATTTATCTGAACACCATATGATGCTGTTTATCTGGACACTACATGACACTATTTGTCTGAACACCATGTGATACTATTTATCTGGACACTACATGACACTATTTATCTGAACACCATGTGATACTATTTATCTGGACACTATATGACACTATTTATCTATTTATCTGAACACCATATGATGCTGTTTATCTGGACACTACATGACACTATTTGTCTGAACACCATGTGATACTATTTATCTGGACACTATATGACACTATTTATCTGAACACCATATGATGCTGTTTAACCAGACACCATGTGACACTATTGAAACAGTACATGACTCTATATGGACACCATAGAACACTATTTGGACTCCATATGACACTATTTATCTGGACATTACATGATGCTATTTATCTGAACACCATATGATACTATTTATCTGGACACTACATGACGCTATTTATCTGAACACCATATCATACTATTTATCTGGACACTACATGACGCTATTTATCTGAACACTATATCATACTATTTATCTGGACACTACATGACGCTATTTATCTGAACACCATATGATACTATTTATCTGGACACTACATGACGCTATTTATCTGAACACCATATGATACTACACCTTCCACCTACTGGAGTGAAATTGCACCTAAAACTTTTATGAAGTCATATTTTATAAATGTGTCTAAACCCTGGCTGAGCAGCAGGCCGTGCCAACCTTTCACTCCATTTTTAAAAACTGACGTGTACGGTACCAATGCTTTATAAATGTATCTCGCGGCAGATAAAAATTTCAGTAAAATATTCCAGAAAAAAGTGCAGATATATTGATGACTGTGGGCCTATATGGATTCTTTTCTGGCTCAGGATTTAAAGGGTTAATCACCTTTTTAAAATGCAAATGCATTGAATGGCTGAGGTGATCCCCAGCAGTGGTCAGCAAGGAGAAGTAGAGGGAACTTTCTGTTTTATTTTTCTTTTTTAAAAAAAAATTGTGTAGATTTTATTTTCTTTCCAGCACAAAAACATGAGTCAAGCACGTGTCGCCCAGGGAGTGGTACTGACTCACTTTTCCAGTGTACACTTTCCCCTAATCAGGGGAATTTCCAAGGGTGAATCCTGATTTAGTAAATGTCAATCCCCTTCACAGCTTGCACTGTACATGTATGCTGGATGTCGTGGCTTTAAAGATAGAACCCGATCAGGAGCTGAGTGGGCATTGTAGCCGATGGGGGACTGCTCTTTACATTGCAGACATCCGCAAGCATTGTACATGTAGCCCTCAGATGCCGTGGTCAGTTGCAACCACGGCATCCAAGAGGTTTTTTTACCAGGAGAGCTGCACCCCTGGGGAATGAACAGCTCTCCCGCACTGAGATGTTCGGTTTCTATGGCAGCCCCGAGGCCTGCCACAGCGAAGTTCCTATGGGCTGTACAGGAACATAGTGAAACTCCTATTGGCTGCAATGTTAAATCATTGCAGTCTATGAGAGAAGTTAATGAATGTTATGTGATTGCTTGTTATAGTTCCCTATGGGAATGATAAAAAAAAAAAAAGTTTTACAAAACGTTTTTTAAAAAATATAAAAATTAAAATCACCCACGTTTTCCCAAAATGAAAATTAAAAAAATACCCCTCATGTGTATCCCTGCATGCAAAAACATCCGTACTATCAAAATATAAAAATATTTATCCCATATGGAAAAAGGCAAAACAAAAGTGTCAAAATGGCTGTTTCGTCATTTTTTGGGTCGCTTCTCCTCCCACAAAAAATTAAATAAAAAGTGATCAAAAAGTTGTTCACACCCCAGAATGGTATTAATAAAAAGTACAGATTGCCCCGGAAAAAATGAGCTCCACACACATAACTACAAAAAACTTATGAAGGTCAGACGAATAAAAATAAAGTTGTTGTTTTTTTTCAAAACACAAGAAAAACTATACATATGTGGTAATGCCGGATTCTTACTCTCCAGGAGAATGAATAGCACAAGTCAGTTTTACCGCATATTGAAAGCTTTAAAAAAAAAAAAACGTAAATTTTTTTTCCAATTCCACCCCATTTGGAATTTTTTTCCCACTACATCCTATGCAATATTAAATGGTGGCATAAGAAAGTACAACGTGTCCCTCAAAAAACAAGCCC
The DNA here is from genome assembly GCA_900303285.1 of Rhinella marina. NCBI lineage: Eukaryota > Metazoa > Chordata > Amphibia > Anura > Bufonidae > Rhinella > Rhinella marina. The sequence continues at coordinate 179,207 of ONZH01012914.1, forward strand.
TCATTCGGCTATGTGAATGGAAAAATAAAAAAAAAAGTTCAAAAAATGAAAACACAGAAACAGAAAATCGCCTCGTCAGAAAAGGGTTAAAATGCAAGAACAATTATATACGGTAAATGTGGTATCGCTGTAATCATACTGACCTGGAGAATGAATATAATAGGTCAGTTTTACCTGTTGAACGATACCAATAAAACTATGGTAAAAGTGTGTTTTTCCGATTCCACCCCATTTGATTTTTTTTCCCAGGTTCCCTCTACATTGTTTGGAATATTAAATGAGGCCATTAGAAAGTACAACTTGTCCCACAAAAAATCAGCTTCAGTTGGCTATGTAAACGGAAAAATAAAAACAGTTATGGCTCTAGGAAGGTCAGGAGTAAAAAACGAAAACACAACAAAAAAAATCAGTGTCTTTAAGGGGTTAATGTTTTTGTGTTATGCGATGTTGTACTTTCAGTTTGTTTTGCCGTTACGCTGTATCATTATGTGTCATCTACAGTTCCCGGATGTCCTGCCTCTCGAGTAATCGTTTCACATGGAAAGGTTTGCAGGGAGAATTGCCCGGTGGTCTGGGGCCTAAGTAAAGATCGCAAGCAAAATCCTCAGGTAACGCAGATTTCTTATTCCAGAACACCTATCATAAGAAGTGAGACGGTCCCGGCTTTACAAACACAGCACCCCCATGTCCTTAAAGGGGTTGCCTGGACACTGAAAAAATTGGGACGGCTGGGCATGGTGTTTGAGTTAAAAAAAAAAGCAAAAAAAAAAACACTCACCTGTTCTCACTCTTCATAACCACTGCTTTTGGTCCAACCTGAGGTGAAAGTGTGATTGTCACCTCCCTGCACGTGGCATCAGCAGTGATATAAACGGGCACACCACGTGACCACTGAAACCATTGTTTGGGGAGTCTGCACATCCCACTTCCAGCTAGGCTAGACAGAGTGGAGACAGAGGCGAGCTGAAGAAACCAAGACAACCAGACAAGGTGAGAGGGAATTTTTTTAGTGACACACCACGCCCAGCCATCACCATTTTTTTTATAGAGAGGCTTTTTTATTTTAAAGGGGTTGTCCGAGTTATGACAAAAAATATATAGCACTGTAAATCTGATGGGCAGCAATATATAACTAAGTTAAGCAAGTTTTAGGCAAAAAAAAATCCATATTTCCTAATTTCCCTGGTTCTCTTCTGGTCTTTGTTTACATGCAATAACAACAATCTCAGCCCCTCCCCCTTCTCCCCCCCTCTCTGCAAAGGCAGTGAATACAAGTGCTGAGTGACATGTCTGCCTGCTGGAATACTCAGCAGCATGTTGTATGTGTAGGACTACAAGTCCCAGCTGTACAATGATACTGCTAATACACACAGGAATTTCTCCCTACCTGTTCTTGTACAATACAATTCCTCTACAGCTCATGTGCCCAGCATTTGTCTCCTCTCACTGCTGCAGCTACTGTTTGTTATAAAGCCTTGAGCCCTCAGTGTGTTCTGGCTGAAGGGGTTAATGTTTTATCTGAAGGAAACCAGGAAGAAAGCAGATAGCAGGAGCCCGGCAAAGAAAGGGGGCGTGGCCAGTGACGTCTCGTGTACAGACTGTTATCTGAACTCTGAGGCTTGTGAACGAAACATCACAGAGCAGAGAGATAAGGTGACATCACAGGTCATGTGACCCTCAGTCAACTCTGAGAAACCAGCAGCTTTAGAAACACAAAGTATATGGGAAAGTTGTTATACCTGACAAGTTAGAAACATATAAAGAACAAAAAAATAACTTGGACAACCCCTTTAATTCAGATGTTCTTGCAATTTTTTTAAATAAACAAGTCAACACCAGTATAAACTGGAAACACTGAATGGAGATAAACAGAAGTAAAGAAAACAATGGGGGAGAATGTGGAGCAACAGAGGAATTAAAGGGAATATACCACCTAGAAATTTTTGGTCACGTAAAACCAGTTACTGATAAATATTCTTATTTCAGTCGGTTTTTATATTCTCTTTGTGCATTGTTTTAAATTCTTTTGTCTGTACATGATTATAGGGGGACATCTTACCTGAGTTGTTAACAGTATTTAGAGATGCTTTACAGCAGCCACATGGACAGTAGGAAGCTGAGGCCTGGAGATATTCATTTACTTCTACGGGAGGTTGTTGTGGGCATGCTCTGTGACCTTTGCAGAGAGAGGAATAGATACGCTGTGAAATCACCTACTGTGAATGGTGGTTACTTTGTCACCTACCTGTTTAATCCTGCAAGTGATAATAATGAGATGACTGCTGAGAGGTCAGCTTTGCAGAACAGGAAGTCTTGACGTATTATTAAAGGCTATGTACATCTTTGGAGGGAATTTTTGTTTATGATTGCATTTTACTTATTTGTGGCTAAAAATCATATTTTCAATGGGCCTTTATTAAAAATATTGAGCCATTCTGTCACAAAAGGTTAACTGTTTTTATAACTGTGTGACTGGTACTTTCACTTTCACTTTGTGTGGTCATCTCTAAATTACTAAGAGGTCATAAACACTTATTTAAGCCACATTCTTATCAGTAAGATAAGAACTGAGCTCTAATGAGTGTTTATAATGTCAGAGAGCAGAGATAAGGAGTCCATCTGTTCCCAAGATGACGGGAAAGACAGAAAATCCACAGGCTGATAGTAGAGCATCTCAGTTCTGTACAGAAAAAAGGATTCCATATTTGTAATAAAGACTTTTTAATTGAAAAAAAATATTTTTATCTCAAAATAAGTACAAAGCAGTAATAAAAAATTTCCCCCAAAAGTGTGCATAGCCTTTAAGCTTAGTAGCTACATTGAAAGCTGAAGGATTTTTTTTTAATATAGATAGGGACATGGAAAAAATTATTTAAACTTCCCAAAAATTCGAAAAAAAAATCAAGATTAAAATTTAAGCCTTACATTGTCACATGATCAGTCACTTTCTGATGATGCATTCCCCTCGAGTGCAGGATGTATGAAAGTATACAGTACAGGATGGAGGAGAAGATGTAATGATTAGCCTTGGGGGTGCTTGGTAGGATGTCCGATTAAACCAAGTTTTGGCATAACGGGCGACCTCCCCCTATGTCTAGCCAACAATTTCTTCCGTTCATTGTGTCAGTGCCTCTCTTGGGACCCGTCCTCCAGACTGTAGGAGGAATGGACTTCCAGTGCCATGATATAAGCCACCAGTAGGAAATGATGTGTATTTTTGTATGTGGTTGGGGCCATGCTGAATATAAGAGCAGCATGGCCGCCATTGAACTTCTAGGTGAATTTTGATCCTCATTGTTGACTGCCACAATTCCTGACAACTTTCATTTAGCCTCAGAGTCACCCAGATTTCATAGAAATAGGCCAGTACCAGGCACTGCCACTACACACGGTAGAATAGGATGCTGCACGGCCCCTTCAGCCAGATGATCAGTGCGGGGTGTCGATAGTCAGATCTCCTCTGATATGATATTGATTACCTATACTAAGGATAGTCCTCCAATATCAAATTCTCAGAAAAACCCAATATAATCTAGATAATAGAATTATCTAATCAATCGCTGGATGCAGATGGCTCTGAAGGTAATTCAAGTTAAAAAAAAAATACAAAAGGGAACCTGTCATCACCTTTATGCTGCCCATACTAACAGCAGAATAAAGTACAGACAGGTGAGCTGATTTCAGCGGTCTGTCATTTATAAGTTAAAAGTAAGTGGTTGCCGAGAACCAACATCACAAACATTGCAGCTTAGGCCTGGAAAAGAGTCAAATCTTCATGAGAAGAGTCCTGGTTATTCATGAATTCCTGCCCACCTGCTGATGACTGACAGGCTTCTACCCAGTTTTCTCCCTTTCTCTCTAGGAGAGAACTGCCAGTCATCAGCAGATGGGCGGGGAGAGCAGGAGAGTATGGATAATCATGACTCTTCTCATGTAGATTTGACTCTTTTGAAGGCCTTGGCTGCAATGATTATGATGCCGGTTCTCGGCAACCACTTACTTTTAGCTTATGAGTGACACACCGCTGAAATCAGCATTTCTGTCACTAATTTATGCTGCCCTCAGTGAGGTCAACATAAAGTTGACGACAGGTTCCCTTTAAATAATTGATAATTTTTGTCTTCTCGGATTTTCTTTTGCCAGAAAGCCATGATGCCGTCCCTCATGCACCTTAATAAACAGACAGCTAAGAAATACCGCCAGATGCTGTTTTTGATGTCTCACGGCTGGACCTGCATGTATCGCCAGAAGTCCGGCAGGATGATTTCCGATTGTGACCTTCCTCAGTGCCAGTCAATGCAGATTTTGCTCAAACACACCGAGTCCTGCTTGGAAGGATCTCAGTGCAAGTGTAAGCAACACAAACTGCTGAAATATCTTTAAGGAGATGCTGTCCAATCAATGTAAAAAAATCACAGAAAGATATAAGTTGTTGGGTTATGTGAGGGTAGCATTGTGCCCCATGCATAATGTTTTCTCTGTAAGGGAAACAAGTCATAAAAATTCCAATTTTTCTCCCCAAAGAAAAGAATTAGACAGATTTTATGTCTTTTCTTTCTTTTCTTTTCTATCGTTGTTTTATATTACTGTAAAATCAATACCATTACATGTGAATTCCATGTGCCAACTACTGTACCATTCATGGTATTTTAATAAAAAAATCAATGTTTCAAAAAAGAAAACCATTAAACACACGTGAGTTGTGGTGATGCCAAAGTTTTCCTTCAACCCCATGAAACCCTAGATCAACAACAAATAGTCTTGTGTTTTGTGTCTACAGCTCCTGTGCAGACCTATGTGTCTCCATATGCACAGACTACATACAAACTTTATGTGGTGTAAATATCTGAAAACCCATGGACATATGACCGTCCAGCCGACCGCTATCCTGACTCCTCCGTATGTGTCCTGCAAGGGAAGAAAGCTGCTGCCAGTCATCTCTTGCCGTGGCTTATCTTCCTAAGAACAAAAGGACCAGGCAGTTGAAATCCAGTGAACCGATCCTTATCTCCCCCCAACATCTGCCATCATGGGGCCCCTATACACATTAGATGGTCACCCAGCCAGTCCTGTCTAAATTGTATATGTGCCAGTCTTAACTCTGTTGTTTTGGGATATTTTTTGTATATTTCAGATCCCAAGTGTACCTTTACCAGATTCCTCTTCATGCACTACATGATCTGCCACCGCCATTACTGTAATCTCTGCTGGCCAGTGAGGAGTGTGATAAAGCAGCTTTGTAAGTTAAACCGTCTCCTGGGACCAAGCGAAAATCAGTCCAACAAGTGGTTAAAGGGTTATCCCCATCTCAGACAATGGGGGCACATCGCTAGGATATGCCCCCATGGTCTATGATAGGAATACCCCTTTAACTCTGCTACCGACCTGCATAATTGTCGTATCCAAAAATGTTATTCCATGTCCTGCTAGAAATGTACATGATGTAATCTGTAGTGAATGTCATTTTCTTACCAGTGTCTGTATTTGTGAGTTATATCTCCCTGATGTTTCTCATCTGTGTCATGTGACCAGCAATCAGACCCACCAGATAACACAGCATCTTATGTGTGGACAGGAAGTCTATTTCTCTATGTATTCCTATGGGAGCCTCACTCTCAGTCTCATAGGAATGAATAGAGCAGTAACTGGCTTCCTGTCCTGGGTCAGTTGGAGGTCAGGGAGTTGGTCACATGACCCAGCTACAATTAGAAGAGAGGTTATTACTCACAAATACAGTCTCTGATAAGAAGATTACATTCACTATAGATTATATCATGCACCTTTCTAACAGGTTAGAGAATAAAAAAAATTGTGGGAGTTCTTCTTTAAGGGAATGTGTTATCAGAAAATGACTTACTGTTTAAAGTATAGTTTCACATTAAACATATTTTTTAAGCTTTTTTGGAGGGTTTTTTTTTTCGATCTCAATGTTTTAAAAAATTCATCAGTTTTTGCACCGACCACAGGCCCGTATCCGGCTCTACAGCAGATCCCTGAATTTAATTATTAGAACAGAATATTTATCAGCATCTGCTTGTAAGTAGTGAAAAATAGGTGATATATCCCGTTTAATACTTTGAAGTGGTTGTTGTGGTTTATAAAACTCCTCCATCAGGGTATTTGGCGGTATTTGATGGAGGGTCATACAGATCAGGATCCTACAGACAGTGCAGGTGGCATTTGCAGTTGGTGCCAGAGATGCCCTTTTCGGAGATTCAGGTAAATTCCAGAATATAACACTTTAACCAGTCTGTGAGAAATAAAAAAAAAACATAATGTACAGTTAAAGGGGTTTTCCAGGCCCCTGATATTGACGACCTATCCTATAGGCAAAACACGGACATCGGCCATGTACGTTCCGCATTTTGTGGTTCGCACATAGCCGGCACTATCATAGAGATGCCTATGTCATAGGACATGCTCTATTTTCATTGAAATTGTCATTGAAAATGAATGGGTCCGCACGCGTTCCGCAAAATTGCGAAACGGATGCGGACCCATTATGCGGACGTGTAAATGGACCCTTAGATAGGAGAACCCCTTTAAATTTCCCTGCAGGGTGTTTCCTGTCTCATGCCAGCTTCCTCCTTGCTGTTTGCACTCATCTCAGCATCAATTGTCACTGTCATCACTTTTTATTACAGAAATGAATGGACCAAGTTCACACTTTAGATTCACTTGAAGAAATCCTACAAGAAAACATGATAAAGTGGGGTTCGACAAACGCCAAAAAGGGGGATCCCTGTGTATCAGTTTTGCCAGGGAAATGCTGGGAGCTGTAGTTGATTGAAGGCCGTATTATATTAGTGTGCAGTTTTAATTGTGGTATCAGTTGTGCCCCCTAGTGGTCAGTGTTTGCTGAACAAAACAAAAAGCCTTTTTTCCTATTGTGCATTTTTTAGTTTTTTTTTTGTTTTTTTTGCTAACGTGTATGGACCTTTTTTTTAATATACTTTATTTAGAGAAATCGTACATTTATATTAGAAAACTTGCTTCAGTGTTTGGGGGTTTGGAGATGTGTATCAGTGTGAGAGTTGTATAGGAGCCAGGCACATGGTCATTCTGGACTCCTATGGAGAGTCACACATCTATAGGTAGCCATTATTATTACATCGTCATTCAAGAGAAACCAAGGAACCTTGAGCAGTTAAAGAAAAAACACCCGCAAAAAAATGTTATTCTCTGACCTGTTAGAAAGGTGCATGATATAATCTGTAGTGAATGTAATCTTTTTATCAGAGACTGTATTTGTGAGTTATCCCCTCTCTTCTTATTGTAGCTGGGTCATGTGACCAACTCCCTGACCTCCAACTGACCCAGGACAGGAAGCCAGTTACTTCTCTATTCATTCCTATGAGACTCAGAGTGAGGCTCCCATAGGAATACATAGAGAAATAGACTTCCTGTCCACACATAAGATGCTGTGTTATCTGGTGAGTCTGATTGCTGGTCACATGACACAGATGAGAAGCATCAGGGAGATATAACTCACAAATACAGACACTGGTAAGAAAATGACATTCACTACAGATTACATCATGTACATTTCTAGCAGGACATGGAATACATTTTTTTGCGGGAGTTCTTCAATTATATAAAGGATGACGTCGGTGACGCGTTTCTTATCAAACAGTTTTGTATTTGTAGAAGTACCGCCCACAACTAATGGCGGTCTGCTGCGTTCTACATAAAGGTGTCTGATATTGCAGGTGGGGCTAAAGACCCCTTCACTGGCTGTACATCTGACAAGATCTGGGAGGGAAGACCCTTTCTCACCCCGGCCACCTTGAATGAGTAAGTGAAAGACGTTACTTTGGAGTAATATAAAGTAATATCTCCATATCGTATGCGTGGAGTCTCTGTAATCTGCGGTCATTCTTCTTAATTACACAGTAAAGGAGACCCATGGATACTGCAGATCTACAGCTGGCTTCTGACAAAAGATCAGCCGCTGATCGGTCCACCTCTGTTCCAGAGAAGAAAACCGCAAAAGAGGTATTGTTAGTGAAAGATGTGACCCGCTCCCCATCTCGATGTAGTCAGTTTCTGAAAAGGGCAGTATGTGTGACGAGTTTTACATTTCAGAAGTAATAATCTCGTAGCCTTTATAGCCATGCATAGAATATATATAATGTTGCCATCCATGGTGGGTGTCGGCTTTTATAACAGCTGATATCGTTGGGGTCAGAGATAAATACAATCCAGGCCGTTTAGCTCTTTAACGGCTGCAGCAAATACCAACTGCAGCAACTGAGCCACCGTCTGCCGCCCCACTCGCAACAAAATCACGTGGGGCCTTCGCAAGTGTCCTCTGGGCGGTCCCTAACGTTGAAGCGCTCCACAAACTGTCCCCTCCGATCCTGAGTGACGGCTATAACATCCAACCAGCCATTTCTCAAGAGCAGAGGGGAGGGGTTGTGGAGCACTTACTGCAAAGAGCTGCAGGCACTATAGAGTTAAGGAACTCCCAGAGTGCCCTTGTGGTAGCGGTGCATGCCAGATTACAGCTTCATTGTCTCCATCACATGGCTTCTAAAACTATTCACTAGGGTATGTTTAAGGTTTCCTGAACACTCAGATGCACCCACAGGTGCAAAGCCTTGAGAAGCCCAGACTTAAAGGGAAGCAGTCACCGCTGTAGACCCTTATTTATTGTTTGCATGGCCCTATATCTCTCCTATAGCCATATGTGGGAATAAATGGGGTTGCGCTCTGGTCCAATTTTTTGTGGGTGCTTCAGCCCTTAATACAATGTGATGACACCCTACTAGACGTCAGATACCTCAGACTGGACCCCCATCAGTCCTACTCTCTCTATGGCAATTTGTGTTTGATAAAGGTCATTTCTGACCGAAGCCTCACATGCACATATATTACTTGAATTTGAAAAACAAATAAAAAATGCACTGAATTCACCAAATCGAAGGAGTGCTGAAGTTTTTATCACATTCTATAGCCATATGTAAATATAACTTTATGTTATAACATGTTTTAATGAATATGCTAATTAGGTTGCAAAGAACCCAAGGGGCTGTACTTATCCATTGTGGAGCACAGCGGTGCCCATGGGTCGTGAGTCCCGCTCCTCCACGCTCTTCTTTCCTCCTCATGGTCATCATGCTGCCGGCTAAAATCTCACACAGACGCACGTTCACCTTTCTGTGTGGGCCCGCGGGGCTATAGGGCCATGAAAACAGTACAAAATGATCTATGTTGGCGACAGAGTCCCTTTAAAGGGATATTCCCACATGAGCTCTTTATGGCTTATACCCAGGCAGATATGAGAACGACACCTTCGTGTCCTTGTTCTCCATCTACTTACTTTCCATTGAATTCACCATTATCCATTTCTTTGTCGCCTCCAACCAGGAAACTCATTTCCCGAAGGTGGAAGAAGAAATCCAGAATCATGTGCAACTGGATGAGAAAGCGTTCTTATAGATGGAGACACCATAAAGCCCCTCGTCTTCAGCTCCGGGCCGGAAGGATAGACCCCTCCGCAGTCCCCTTCCCTCTGTAAGAAATCTTATTTTGCACCTGGACGATATAAACCATTGCTTAGGGTGAAGTTTCACCTTTTTGGGGGTTTTTTGCCTCATTTTGTTGCTCTTTCTTTGGATTTTCACTTCCAGTCCTGTGAACTAATAAAACCGTTATTCAATGCTGGTCTGCCTCACTGATAAGGTGCCTAAACGTGAGTGTGGTGGTCATGTTCTATAGATGGCTTTTATACACACACATGGTACATTATACCTGCTGTACATGTCCTATCGCTGCCCAGACACATTAAAGGGGTTTTACCATGACATACAATGGGGGCATATCACTAGGACCACCTCTGGGACCTGCACCTACAACGGGAACGGAGCAGGGAAATCAATGGAGGCCACACTGCACATGCTGACTCGGCTATTTCCGTCTGCCCCATAGAAATAAATGGGTGCAGGGGCCACACGTGCGCGGTGCGCTCCTATTCACTTGTATGGGAGCAGCGCTTGGTAGTGGAAGGACACCCGGGGTCCTCCAGCCACAGCTCTCCCCGCTCCGTTCTCCGTTCTGCTTCTCATATGTAGCAAAGTTGTAGACAGCACACCAACACGATTTTTCAATAATGCTTCTTTATTAATTCATTTCATTCAGACTTCAGAATAATGCAATGTTTCAGATAACGTTGCTTTGGTAAATATCAATAAATATTACATCTAAAAGGTAAAAGTATAAAAAAAGATATTGCACGTACTGTAATAAAATGGAATAAAATATATGTGCAGGTGAATCAGTTCAAATGTGAAATGAATCTACTAACATTACTCGAGGGGGTAGTAAAGAGGATAAACTCTAGACACCTGGCACCAGACGCCCTTGCGCCAAGTTAGTTTTCAAATGACCACTCCTCTGTATATACCAAAAAAGCCAATCAATTAAAAGTAAATCAATTAAGAAACAACGTTTTAGAATTTCATTACTTAAAGGGGTTGTCCCGCGAAAAATATTCTACAATTTTCAAACCAGCCCCTGGATCTGCATACTTTTGTAATTGAACGTAATTAAAAATTTAACATAGCCACTGAGTTATTCAGTAAAATGTATCTGTATAGCGCCACCTGCTGTTTGTTCTTTTTCTTATTTCTTTGACCTGCTCACTGAGATGGCCGCTCATGCTCAGTTTCATCCTTCCACTTCCTCCTGAGCTGTGATAGGGAGCGCTGAGACACGCCCCCTGAGTTGTGATAGGGAGAGCATGGACACACCTCCTGAGCTGTGATAGGGAGAGCTGAGACACGCCTCCTGAGCTGTGATAGGAAGAGCTGAGACACGCCTCCTGAGCTGTGATAGGGAGAGCTGAGACACGCCTCCTGAGCTGTGATAGGGAGAGCTGAGACACGCCTCCTGAGCTGTGATAGGGAGAGCTGAGACGCCTCCTGAGCTGTGATAGGGAGAGCTCAGACACGCCCCCTGAGCTGTGATAGGAGAGCTGAGACACGCCTCCTGAGCTGTGATAGGGAGAGCTGAGACACGCCTCCTGAGCTGTGATAGGGAGAGCTGAGACACGCCTCCTGAGCTGTGATAGGGAGAGCTGAGACGCCTCCTGAGCTGTGATAGGGAGAGCTGAGACACGCCTCCTGAGCTGTGATAGGGAGAGCTGAGACACGCCTCCTGAGCTGTGATAGGGAGAGCTCAGACACGCCCCCTGAGCTGTGATAGGGAGAGCTGAGACACGCCTCCTGAGCTGTGATAGGGAGAGCTCAGACACGCCCCCTTAGCTGCAAGAAAAAACTGGGGGTCAGTCAGCACATCCAAGTATGCAGGTGCACGTCACATAGGTGTGGCTGCGAAATAGAATGGTAAAACATAAAAAATGCAACAGCACTCAGCGAACACAGACAACAAGTACATATAATACCGCCATACTCACCATCTACACGATGCTTGCGCTACATTGTAAATGTGAGATTCTTGGCAGATAACTTTACAAGAAAGTTTGTACAAAGAAGTTATCTGTGCCCGTCTGCCATACCAAGGCGATCTCTTTAAGACGGGAACCTAAAAAAAGCCATAACGCTCAAGGAATGCAGGTTCCATATAATGCTGAGCCAACTCTGTTCCACCTCTCCTGGTACCAGTTAGGCCTCCAAATGCATATGAGGAGAGCAGGGCAAAGCTTTATACTAGCACTAATTAAAATCAGTAGGTAAGGCAGACAGGTTAGTTAGGAGTGCACGACCGAAATGGTGGTGGAGTCAGCCACGCCTCCACCTAAACTGCAAGAAAAAACTGGGGGTCAGTCAGCACATCCAAGTATGCAGGTGCACGTCACATAGGTGTGGCTGTGAAATAGAATGGTAAAACATAAAAAATGCAACAGCACTCAGCGAACACAGACAACAAGTACATATAATACCGCCATACTCACCATCTACACGATGCTTGCGCTACATTGTAAATGTGAGATTCTTGGCAGATAACTTTACAAGAAAGTTTGTACAAAGAAGTTATCTGTGCCCGTCTGCCTTACCTACTGATTTTAATTAGTGCTAGTATAAAGCTTTGCCCTGCTCTCCTCATATGCATTTGGAGGCCTAACTGGTACCAGGAGAGGTGGAACAGAGTTGGCTCAGCATTATATGGAACCTGCATTCCTTGAGCGTTATGGCTTTTTTTAGGTTCCCGTCTTAAAGAGATCGCCTTGGTATGGCAGACGGGCACAGATAACTTCTTTGTACAAACTTTCTTGTAAAGTTATCTGCCAAGAATCTCACATTTACAATGTAGCGCAAGCATCGTGTAGATGGTGAGTATGGCGGTATTATATGTACTTGTTGTCTGTGTTCGCTGAGTGCTGTTGCATTTTTTACGCCCCCTTAGCTGCAGCAGAAAAGACACTCCCCTTGAGCAATGATGTGGAGATCTCTGGACCCATGTGAGGTACAGGTCTGGTTCTAGCTTTGTTAGTAAGAGATTGTCATGTCCTATATGATGTCTGATTTTCATTTTTTACATTAGTCATTGGAGAACCCCTTTAATGCATACAAATAGTCTAAAAGGTGCAGATACAGATATGAAGTCTAAGATAATGCAATGTCTAATTTATTGTTTTTATTTCCATGTCTATTTGTGTTTTATTACTTTCCCCTACTATTTGGTTTCCGTGGCATGGTGCTAGCTTAGTGCCCATGGCTGTTCCACTGTTTTGTATGTATATTTTATCATCAAATACTAAATAATTGTGTGTTAAAATATAAGTAACGGAGTCTTGGAGGGTTGTAGTTTTGCAACAGCTGGAGGGCCGCAGGTTGAGCATCCCTGGTTTAGGAGATCTGGAGCAAATGCCGGATGGCGGCCGGACCATCGCCAGACCTCACTGCAGTTAATGGGGGTCCTGCTGTGAGGTAGAGGATCTGGCGACGGAGATGTGAACGAGGCCTTAGGAGGGAAGGAGCTTCATAGACGTGCAGCAGCGAGAGGATGTGATCCGAGCCTAACAACTCAGATAACTGTGCTACAGCGAGCACCGCATATCTGTCTCCAGGACAGACTTCATCCCCTAGAAGTAGAAGATTTCGATGGAATGACAGCAAGCAGAGATCTTGAAAACCAAGATGATTTAATGAAAGAAAATTAAAAAAAAAAACATTCTCATTGTGCAATGCTCAGCTTTATTTACTAAAACCAATATAAGAGTTTAATGACAGAATATTTGGATGATAAAATTATATAAATGCAAGCCCCACCACCAACCCCCACCCGGTAAATATATATAAGTATTAATTTGAACTCGCAACCTCTTCTGCTTTATGACTTTCTTCGTCTCTGCATTATTTCTTGAGCACTAAACGACTCTGCTCTCTCTGTTTGATGACGGCGGTTATCTCCTCCTGCTGCAGCTCTTTCTGCCTCTTCATCTCGGCTTTGATCTGGTCGGCCGCCTGTTTTAAGAACTCCCACTGCATGTTTTGGTTTTGCTTCTTCTGAATCCCTCGGTCGGCCTCTTGCAGACACGTGTGCAGGAACTTCAGGACTTCAGAGTCGGTCTCCACGCTTCGAGCAGAGTTGGCTGTAGTGTAGTTATTGACAACCTGTATATGTTGGCAGCCCATGTTCTCCATTTCTTTCCTTACTCCGGCTGTGTATTTCCCTTTAGATTTTGTGAGAACCACAACAGGAAAAATTCCTTCCAAATGAATAAGACTTACATTTAGTGAATATTATATAGAAAGCTGGAAACATTGTATGAAGGTCACTACTAGCAACAAAGACTGCACCAGCAGAATAGTGAGTGCAGCTCTGGGGTATAATACAGGATGTAACTCAGGATCAGTACAGGATAAGTAATGTATGTACACAGTGACTGCACCAGCAGAATAGTGAGTGCAGCTCTGGGGTATAATACAGGATGTAACTCAGGATCAGTACAGGATAAGTAATGTATGTACACAGTGACTGCACCAGCAGAATAGTGAGTGCAGCTCTGGAGTATAATACAGGATGTAACTCAGGATCAGTACAGGATAAGTAATGTATGTACACAGTGACTGCACCAGCAGAATAGTGAGTGCAGCTCTGGAGTATAATACAGGAGGTAACTCAGGATCAGTACATGATAAGTAATGTATATACACAGTGACTGCACCAGCAGAATAGTGAGTGCAGCTCTGGAGTATAATACAGGATGTAACTCAGGATCAGTACAGGATAAGTAATGTATGTACACAGTGACTGCACCAGCAGAATAGTGAGTGCAGCTCTGGAGTATAATACAGGATGTAACTCAGGATCAGTACAGGATAAGTAATGTATGTACACAGTGACTGCACCAGCAGAATAGTGAGTGCAGCTCTGGAGTATAGTACAAAATGTAACTCAGGATCAGTACAGGATAAGTAATTTATCTACACAGTGACTGCACCAGCAGAATAGTGAGTGCAGCTCTGGAGTATAATACAGGATGTAACTCAGGATCAGTACAGGATAAGTAATGTATGTCCACAGTGACTGCACCAGCAGAATAGTGAGTGCAGCTCTGGAGTATAATACAGGATGTAACTCAGGATCAGTACAGGATAAGTTATGTATGTACACAGTGACTGCACCAGCAGAATAGTGAGTGCAGCTCTGGAGTATAATACAGGATGTAACTCTGGATCAGTACAGGATAAGTAATGTATGTACTCAGTGACTGCACCAGCAGAATAGTGAGTGCAGCTCTGGAGTATAATACAGGATGTAAATCAGGATCAGTACAGGATAAGTAATGTATGTACTCAGTGACTGCACCAGCAGAATAGTGAGTGCAGCTCTGGAGTATAATACAGGATGTAACTCAGGATCAGTACAGGATAAGTAATGTATGTACACAGTGACTGCACCAGCAGAATAGTGAGTGCAGCTCTGGAGTATAATACAGGAGGTAACTCAGGATCAGTACAGGATAAGTAATGTATGTACACAGTGACTGCACCAGCAGAATAGTGAGTGCAGCTCTGGAGTATAATACAGGATGTAACTCAGGATCAGTACAGGATAAGTAATGTATGTACACAGTGACTGCACCAGCAGAATAGTGAGTGCAGCTCTGGAGTATAATACAGGATGTAACTCAGGATCAGTACAGGATAAGTAATGTATGTACACAGTGACTGCACCAGCAGAATAGTGAGTGCAGCTCTGGAGTATAGTACAAAATGTAACTCAGGATCAGTACAGGATAAGTAATTTATCTACACAGTGACTGCACCAGCAGAATAGTGAGTGCAGCTCTGGAGTATAATACAGGAGGTAATTCAGGATCAGTACAGGATAAGTAATGTATGTACACAGTGACTGCACCAGCCGAATAGTGAGTGCAGCTCTGGAGTATAATACAGAATGTAACTCAGGATCAGTACAGGATAAGTAATGTATGTACACAGTGACTGCACCAGCAGAATAGTGAGTGCAGCTCTGGAGTATAATACAGGAGGTAATTCAGGATCAGTACAGGATAAGTAATGTATGTACACAATGACTCCACTAGCAGAATAGTGAGTGCAGCTCTGGAGTATAATACAGGAGGTAACTCAGGATCAGTACAGGATAAGTAATGTATGTACACAGTGACTGCACCAGCAGAATAGTGAGTGCAGCTCTGGAGTATAATACAGGATGTAACTCAGAATCAGTACAGGATAAGTAATGTATGTACACAGTGACTGCACCAGCAGAATAGTGAGTGCAGCTCTGGAGTATAATACAGGAGGTAACTCAGGATCAGTACAGGATAAGTAATGTATGTACACAGTGACTGCACCAGCAGAATAGTGAGTACAGCTCTGGAGTATAATACAGGATGTAACTCAGAATCAGTACAGGATAAGTAATGTATGTACACAGTGACTGCACCAGCAGAATAGTGAGTGCAGCTCTGGAGTATAGTACAAAATGTAACTCAGGATCAGTACAGGATAAGTAATTTATCTACACAGTGACTGCACCAGCAGAATAGTGAGTGCAGCTCTGGAGTATAATACAGGATGTAACTCAGGATCAGTACAGGATAAGTAATGTATGTCCACAGTGACTGCACCAGCAGAATAGTGAGTGCAGCTCTGGAGTATAATACAGGATGTAACTCAGGATCAGTACAGGATAAGTAATGTATGTACACAGTGACTGCACCAGCAGAATAGTGAGTGCAGCTCTGGAGTATAATACAGGATGTAATTCAGGATCAGTACAGGATAAGTAATGTATGTACTCAGTGACTGCACCAGCAGAATAACGAGTGCAGCTCTGCGGTATAATACAGGATGTAACTCAGGATCAGTACAGGATAAGTAATGTATGTACATAGTGACTGCACCAGCAGAATAGTGAGTGCAGCTCTGGAGTATAATACAGGATGTAACTCAGGATCAGTACAGGATAAGTAATGTATGTACACAATGACTCCACTAGCAGAATAGTGAGTGCAGCTCTGGAGTATAATACAGGAGGTAACTCAGGATCAGTACAGGATAAGTAATGTATGTACACAGTGACTGCACCAGCAGAATAGTGAGTGCAGCTCTGGAGTATAATACAGGATGTAACTCAGAATCAGTACAGGATAAGTAATGTATGTACACAGTGACTGCACCAGCAGAATAGTGAGTGCAGCTCTGGAGTATAATACAGGAGGTAACTCAGGATCAGTACAGGATAAGTAATGTATGTACACAGTGACTGCACCAGCAGAATAGTGAGTGCAGCTCTGGAGTATAATACAGGATGTAACTCAGAATCAGTACAGGATAAGTAATGTATGTACACAGTGACTGCACCAGCAGAATAGTGAGTGCAGCTCTGGAGTATAGTACAAAATGTAACTCAGGATCAGTACAGGATAAGTAATTTATCTACACAGTGACTGCACCAGCAGAATAGTGAGTGCAGCTCTGGAGTATAATACAGGATGTAACTCAGGATCAGTACAGGATAAGTAATGTATGTCCACAGTGACTGCACCAGCAGAATAGTGAGTGCAGCTCTGGAGTATAATACAGGATGTAACTCAGGATCAGTACAGGATAAGTAATGTATGTACACAGTGACTGCACCAGCAGAATAGTGAGTGCAGCTCTGGAGTATAATACAGGATGTAATTCAGGATCAGTACAGGATAAGTAATGTATGTACTCAGTGACTGCACCAGCAGAATAACGAGTGCAGCTCTGCGGTATAATACAGGATGTAACTCAGGATCAGTACAGGATAAGTAATGTATGTACACAATGACTCCACTAGCAGAATAGTGAGTACAGCTCTGGAGTATAATACAGGATGTAACTCAGGATCAGTACAGGATAAGTAATGTATGTACACAGTGACTGCACCAGCAGAATAGTGAGTGCAGCTCTGGAGTATAATACAGGATGTAACTCAGGATCAGTACAGGATAAGTAATGTATGTACATAGTGACTGCACCAGCAGAATAGTGAGTGCAGCTCTGGAGTATAATACAGGATGTAAGGGGTTTTTGTTAGTTCTAACCTACTGTATATCTTGTCATAACTGATATTCCCCAAAGTGGGAGATCAGTGACGTATACCAATTTACATATGACAACTGTTGTAGTTCCATCAAGAGTATGTAACATTATTTAAAGACATACATAGAAAGTATGGTGTGTGAGGTTATCCCCTGCAAATTGGCAGCTGATCACCCAACAAATGACTTAATTTATCAGGTGAGCGCATCTTTTATGCTCCACCAAAAATCTTCATTTGCCTGCAGCACATCACTCAACTTGCAGATTGTATCTGTATATGAACTATAATGTGGTCTTCAAAGGGGAACCTGTTTGCTACAGATAACAGGGAAATTATCATAGATTGGTGTTTTATACCGGTTTATAATATCCCCTGCGCTGCCGGAATATAGGCGCAACTATTTACATAAAGTATATCTCTCCATGCATTTCAGGATACCACACTTACCACTTATTTCAAAGGCATCTCTTAGTAAAAGGCTAAATACATTTGCTACATCTCTATTGAATGTCCGTTCAAAACTGAAACCAAGTAAGAAAACAGAAAGGATTATAACAGTATCCATAACATTTCAAAAGAAAAAATTTTAAAATAATAATTTTAGTCAAATTAAGTTTCATATTACTGGGTGGTATTCACACTTAGGAAAGCAAGGCCAAATGTAACTCATTCAAAGGCGGTATTATAGTAGTTATATTCTTGTACATAGGAGGTAGTATTATAGTAGTTATATTCTTGTACATAGGAGGCAGTATTATAGTAGTTATATTCTTGCACATAGGAGGCAGTATTATAGTAGTTATATTCTTGTACATAGGAGGCAGTATTATAGTAGTTATATTCTAGTACATAGGAGCAGTATTATAGTAGTTATATTCTTGTACATAGGAGCAGTATTATAGTAGTTATATTCTTGTACATAGGAGGCAGTATTATAGTAGTTATATTCTTGTACATAGGAGCAGTATTATAGTAATTATATTCTTGTACATAGGAGCAGTATTATAGTAGTTATATTCTTGTACATAGGAGGCAGTATTATAGTAGTTATATTCTTGTACATAGGAGGTAGTATTATAGTAGTTATATTCTTGTACATAGGAGGCAGTATTATAGTAGTTATATTCTTGTACATAGGAGGCAGTATTATAGTAGTTATATTCTAGTACATAGGAGCAGTATTATAGTAGTTATATTCTTGTACATAGGAGCAGTATTATAGTAGTTATATTCTTGTACATAGGAGGCAGTATTATAGTAGTTATATTCTTGTACATAGGAGCAGTATTATAGTAATTATATTCTTGTACATAGGAGCAGTATTATAGTAGTTATATTCTTGTACATAGGAGGCAGTATTATAGTAGTTATATTCTTGTACATAGGAGGCAGTATTATAGTAATTATATTCCTGTACATAGGAGCAGTATTATAGTAGTTATATTCTTGTACATAGGAGGCAGTATTATAGTAGTTATATTCTTGTACATAGGAGGCAGTATTATAGTAGTTATATTCTTGTACATAGGAGGCAGTATTATAGTAGTTATATTCTTGTACATAGGAGCAGTATTATAGTAGTTATATTCTTGTACATAGGAGCAGTATTATAGTAGTTATATTCTTGTATATAGGAGCAGTATTATAGTAGTTATATTCTTGTACATAGGAGCAGTATTATAGTAGTTATATTCTTGTACATAGGAGCAGTATTATAGTAGTTATATTCTTGTACATAGGAGCAGTATTATAGTAGTTATATTCTTGTACATAGGAGCAGTATTATAGTAGTTATATTCTTGTACATAGGAGCTGTATTATAGTAGTTATATTCTTGTACATAGGAGCAGTATTATAGTAGTTATATTCTTGTACATAGGAGGCAGCATTATAGTAGTTATATTCTTGTACATAGGAGCAGTATTATAGTATTTATATTCTTGTACATAGGAGTAATATTATAGTAGTTATATTCTTGTACATAGGAGCAGTATTATAGTAGTTATATTCTTGTACATAGGAGGCAGTATTATAGTAGTTATATTCTTGTACATAGGAGCAGTATTATAGTAGTTATATTGTTGTACATAGGAGGCAGTATTATAGTAGTTATATTCTTGAAATATAATATAAAGCATAATAGGTTTGATAAGTGAAATTGGTGGAGATAGTGTTAATGGCTATGGTTAGTGTACTACCTGTATACCAATACTGGTACTATGAAATCCGTAGAATAATTGTATCTGTCTTCAAGTTGATTCACTGTTCTTTCCAGTTCAAAGTTCCAATCCACTTTGGATAGGGACCGCAAATTACCTATTTGGAAAAAAGTAGAACAGTAGAATAATATATGCAGCTGTCAGTTAATAGGAGGAGGTACATTATCTTTATATGTAAGTACTAGTATAGCATTCGAGAAGAGACACATGTGAACAATGTAAATTGTACTTTTTGTTGTAACCCTTCATGTGTTTCCAAATAATGCTTTTGTTTCACACCGTTATACTATCAGGCAGGTAATGTTCTCCTGGCCTTCACCAGACTCCAGACAGAGAAGTGTCACTCCACAGAAGATGTGTCCACTGCTCCAGAGTCCAGTGGCGTTGTGCTTTACACCACTCCATCCAGTGCTCGGCATTGTGCTTGGTGAGGTTGGGATGCAGCACCCATGGAAACCCATGCCATGAAGCTCCCGACACAGCATAGTATTGGTGTTGATGTTACTAGCAGAGGAGGTTTGGACCGCTCACAGGTGATGGCGGAATATGTGGGTGGGAAGAAATTTCAGGAAGTGATTTGTGGCAGCGGTGGCAACCTATTACAGGGCCACGCCCGGAATTCATGGAGCTCTTTACAATGATCCATTATTTATTAATATACATGTAGTAATGGATTGAATGAAACACCGGAATTCAATGATTACTGTGCATTTGGAAAGTCCTCAGATGTAAGGGGCTTAGTAAATTGTCTTGTTGGAAGATAAACCATCAGCCCAGCCTGAGGTCCGGAGCACTCTAGGTTAGGGAGCAGGTAATATTCACATCTGCCCCACCTGATTCGTTTTGGCAGAGGAACAGACTACCAGATTTTACCTTATCTGACATATCCGGATAATGCCATTCACGGCTAGACCCCATTGACTGTGTTTGTCTGTCCAAAACCTGGCACCCATGCTGGAAACTGTCTAGATCAGTTTTGCATCAGTTGTTCAGCGGTCATGAAAAACATATGAGTTTAATTGTTTGTTTGGTTTTTTTTGTTTTTTTAGCATTAGAACTCCCACAGTGCCTCCAGTATCTATAATAGCCCCCTGTATTGTTCCTAGTGTCTATAATGTCCCCCATAGTAGCCCCAGTATATATAGTGCCCCCCACAGTGCCTCTAGTATCTATAATAGCCCCCTGTATTGTTCCTAGTGTCTATAATGTCCCCCATAATAGCCCCAGTATATATAGTGCCCCCCACAGTGCCTCCAGTATCTATAATGGCCCCCTGTATTGTTCCTAGTGTCTATAATGTCCCCCATAGTAGCCCCAGTATATATAGTGCCCCCCACAGTGCCTCTAGTATCTATAATAGCCCCCTGTATTGTTCCTAGTGTCTATAATGTCCCCCATAATAGCCCCAGTATATATAGTGCCCCCCACAGTGCCTCCAGTATCTATAATAGCCCCCTGTATTGTTCCTAGTGTCTATAATGTCCCCCATAAAAGCCCCAGTATATATAGTGCCCCCCACAGTGCCTCCAGTATGTATAATAGCCCACTGTATTGTTCCTAGTGTCTATAATGTCCCCATAATAGCCCCAGTATATATAGTGCCCCCACAGTGCCTCCAGTATCTATAATAGCCCACTGTATTGTTCCTAGTGTCTATAATGTCCCCCATAGTAGCCCCAGTATATATAGTGCCCCCACAGTGCCTCCAGTATCTATATTAGCCCCCTGTATTGTTCCTAGTGTCTATAATGTCCCCCATAAAAGCCCCAGTATATATAGTGCCCCCCACAGTGCCTCCAGTATCTATAATAGCCCCCTGTATTGTTCCTAGTGTCTATAATGTCCCCCATAGTAGCCCCAGTATATATAGTGCCCCCCACAGTGCCTCTAGTATCTATAATAGCCCCTGTATTGTTCCTAGTGTCTATAATGTCCCCCATAATAGCCCCAGTATATATAGTGCCCCCACAGTGCCTCCAGTATCTATAATAGCCCCCTGTATTGTTCCTAGTGTCTATAATGTCCCCCATAAAAGCCCCAGTATATATAGTGCCCCCCACAGTGCCTCCAGTATCTATAATAGCCCCCTGTATTGTTCCTAGTGTCTATAATGTCCCCCATAATAGCCCCAGTATATATAGTGCCCCCACAGTGCCTCCAGTATCTATAATAGCCCACTGTATTGTTCCTAGTGTCTATAATGTCCCCCATAAAAGCCCCAGTATATATAGTGCCCCCACAGTGCCTCCAGTATCTATAATAGCCCCGTGTATTGTTCCTAGTGTCTATAATGTCCCCCATAAAAGCCCAGTATATATAGTGCCCCCACAGTGCCTCCAGTATCTATAATAGCCCACTGTATTGTTCCTAGTGTCTATAATGTCCCCATAGTAGCCCCAGTATATATAGTGCCCCCACAGTGCCTCTAGTATCTATAATAGCCCCCTGTATTGTTCCTAGTGTCTATAATGTCCCCCATAGTAGCCCCAGTATATATAGTGCCCCCCACAGTGCCTCCAGTATCTATAATAGCCCCCTGTATTGTTCCTAGTGTCTATAATGTAACTCATAATAGCCCCAGTATATATAGTGCCCCCCACAGTGCCTCCAGTATCTATAATAGCCCCCTGTATTGTTCCTAGTGTCTATAATGTCCCCATAGTAACCCCAGTATATATAGTGCGCCCCACAGTGCGTCCTTTATATAACATGCCCTCCACAGTACTTCTTATATATAAAATCCCTCCAATAGTGTGGCCCGTATATAAAATGCCCTTTTTTAGTGCCCCCCTGTATATATAATGTCCCCCTATACAATAGTGTTCCTCTAGTGTAAAAAGGCCCCCAATAATGCCCACGGTATAAATAAGGCCTCCCCATAGCAGCACCAATTTTGCTAGGCACAAAAAATATGAAACCCATCTTATCCACTTGAACACGCACTGGAGGGAACTGGAAGGACTTGATGATCCCAGCATGTGACGTCACGACACTAGGAGCAACAGTTCCCTCCAGTGAAGAGTGAGTGTCAGTATGTTAAACAGCATCAAGAGAGGAGCGACTGTCTCTGTATGTGTAAGTGGATGAGGTGAGTACATTTTTTTAACCCCTAAGAGGTCATTTGTCTGTCTAACGGCCATTAAAAACAGTCCCATTGGTTTCAATGACCAAAAATAGAACATGTTCTATCTTCTAGCGGCCCTATTCACTGGCCATTAAAAAAAGGACAACTGAATAGCCCCATTGTATGCAAATGTATGCAAATGAGTTCTTGCTTAATGATAATTACCGTATACTGATGACCCAGACACAAACAAATTGATTAAAAATAAAATAGTAAAGTTTATTATACTTAGCTTGGTGTAAATATGGAAATGATGATTAACCTAGTGAGCCCCATCTGCTTCAAGTGCAGTCTAGGTAAGGATAGTGACGACGAATCAGCAATCTACTGGACACAACCCCTGTGGTTGTTCCAGCTGAGGCTGCCTGAATTGTTCCGAGGGAGACCTTTATTCAGTGTAGCTGCTCCAACCCCTCCCTTGGAAGAGGGAGGAGTGGTGGGGGCGAGCGTGTGAATAACTCCTAGTGACCACATTTCCTTCTGGTAACTATAAAGAGTGGAGTTACATTACATCCCAATATCTTGGAGAATATTGATGTCCCCCATCTGGGGAAAACAGAGTCTGACAATATATTCATCCTTACTCCTCGAGTAACTGATATGCTCCATTCATTATGGTTCTCGGGAAATAAGAGAATATTTATGTTCACTCCTGACAGTTGAATCTTTCCCAGATGGCGGTAGACAGACCTTTATTCTCAGTCAGGGTCACAGAGGTCACCGGTCTCCCCCATGGCTGCAGAGTCTGACAGGATACACAGAGACCATACTAATGAATTAATATATATACACATATACCATATATCTATTATACAGTATATGGTCTTACACTAAAATGAGACATAAATTTACCTCTGATTACACTCCACCCCTGGCTCATTTTAGTGTAAACAATTCTCAAAGAAAAAGCTAGTACAGTATTACTACTACATACCTACAAAAATAATACGTACACAGCAATATAAAACACAAAAGGGGTTGTAACAGAAATTGAAACAGAAGGGGGATGGGTGCCACATGGTTTTTTTTTCTTTGTTCTCTCAGGAAATCCTCCATCTTGAAATAGAAATATTGTCCATTTTCCTCAACCTACTTCAAACCTTCTTCAAACAGTTTCAACCTTTCACATCAACCAGACAATACTTTATGGCCAACATATCTTCTTAGTGCTAGCCATATTGGCCCACACTAGGTTACAATGCTTATTCTTTCATTACGGTTCCAACCTCTAATGCTATGGTCACAGATCTTTCCTACTTGAACACCCACATAGCATTAGGTTCAACAAAACTTAAACAGTCTATTTCTAAACACAAGTGCCTTTCTGATGGTAGACACTTGGGCTCTTTTATCTCTTGAAACAACTCCTTTGCATTTTTCACATCTTTTTCCTTCTCTTTGGATCTTACTGTGTGTAATTTACCCTGCTGTTTTAGATCTTTCCAACACTCTAGCAAGTCAGGAGTAGGAATGCCATCTATCTCCTCCTTGCTGACTCCACTGTTCAAAAGATCTAAAAACATTTGCCTTTGTTTAATTTTAATTCTCTCATTTCCTGTATCTTTTTGTACAGGTCTCCTCTACATAATTCTGATCCCCAGAAGCTGAAGCTCTCGGTGTAACCTCTCTTTTTGATTTTGTTGTTACAATGGGACGCACTTCTTCCTCTTCTATTTCTATCTCATCTGATGATGACAATCCTGACCACTCACCCACAGCATCCCATTCATCTTGCTGAATTAGAGTTCTTCCTCTAAAAGCACTTCTGTCACCTGGGAGTGGTCCCTGTTTTTTCCGTCTGCGTTTTTGCACAGTACGGACTACATAATGGGAAAACTGATTACTCAATTCCCCATTATGCTTCTCAATGTCCCTCATACAGGTCCGCAAAAGCGCCAATTGCTCAGTAGCTGCCTGCAGCAGCTCCTCTTCAATTGCCTCTTGCTTCACTGTCTCCTCCTGAAGAGCCTGCACGCAAATCCATCCCTCACTTGCTGCCGCTTTTTGCTCAGAAGGGTTATACCGGGACAACTCCAAACCCACAGCTGCTTGACAGGGGTCAGCCAAGCACTGGGGAGCAACATATCTGTTGCACTCATGGGTGATTGGGGCCCAGTGTCCGGAGCTAAGCACCCAATAAGCTGATGGACCCATGCGCTGATTCTTTCCCCCTTTAAACAATGAAAATGCCATTCTATCCTAGTCACAATATCTAACCTTCTATCTGAACCTATGTTATAGCCCAACCTCCAACAGATAATCAGGTACTAGGCACAAACATACACAACTAACTCAATATTAGTAACTAGACCTTAACAATAATACTTTACAATAATAATTATGCAAGGGTCAGTATACAGTAATTAGATCCCACTTCTGACACCAAATGTATGCAAATGTATGCAAATGAGTTCTTGCTTAATGATAATTACCGTATACTGATGACCCAGACACAAACAAATTGATTAAAAATAAAATAGTAAAGTTTATTATACTTAGCTTGGTGTAAATATGGAAATGATGATTAACCTAGTGAGCCCCATCTGCTTCAAGTGCAGTCTAGGTAAGGATAGTGACGACGAATCAGCAATCTACTGGACACAACCCCTGTGGTTGTTCCAGCTGAGGCTGCCTGAATTGTTCCGAGGGAGACCTTTATTCAGTGTAGCTGCTCCAACCCCTCCCTTGGAAGAGGGAGGAGTGGTGGGGGCGAGCGTGTGAATAACTCCTAGTGACCACATTTCCTTCTGGTAACTATAAAGAGTGGAGTTACATTACATCCCAATATCTTGGAGAATATTGATGTCCCCCATCTGGGGAAAACAGAGTCTGACAATATATTCATCCTTACTCCTCGAGTAACTGATATGCTCCATTCATTATGGTTCTCGGGAAATAAGAGAATATTTATGTTCACTCCTGACAGTTGAATCTTTCCCAGATGGCGGTAGACAGACCTTTATTCTCAGTCAGGGTCACAGAGGTCACCGGTCTCCCCCATGGCTGCAGAGTCTGACAGGATACACAGAGACCATACTAATGAATTAATATATATACACATATACCATATATCTATTATACAGTATATGGTCTTACACTAAAATGAGACATAAATTTACCTCTGATTACACCCATTGACTTCAATCTGTTCTAAAACCGGCCATGTGGAAATGGATCTGCAAAAAATGGATGACATACGGAATGGTTTCCATATTCCCAATTTGCGGATCCATTGACTTGAATGGGGCTGTGGATCCATCTGTATGGACAATAGTAGTACAAGCTTCATATTTTGGCGGACAAGAAATGCGAAAACATGGATGCGGACAACATACTGAATGTTGTCTGCACATTTTATTCACCCATAGGAATGAATGAATCCGCATCTATTCCACAAAATGGATGGAACGGGTGCGGATCGGATGCGAATAAATTATACGGTCGTGGAAATGTACGCTAATGCAGACAATAATGGGACATGTATTATTTTTTGCTGGTCATGCGGACATACGGACACAGAATCATTCCAGGTTTTTTTTTACAGCCTTATGGCTGTGAATGGTTCTGCATTCAGGCCACATAGCAAAATGGAAAAAAACTGAAAAAAATACAGAAACAGAAAAAGTTTGTGTACATGGGTCCTTTTTCACACTTCAGTGTTTGATCAGTGATTTTAATTAGTGGTTATGAGCCAAAACCAGGTGTGAGAAACACAGAATAAGGCCGCATTCAGACGGCCGTGTGGACCTGCAATACTACGGGTGCCGCCCGGCGTGTGTTCCGCAACGCTCGGAACACACGGCCGAACGCCCCATTGAAAATACTACGGCCATCTGAATGCGGCCTAAAGCCAGCCCTGTACCTCACATGGATACAGAGATCTCCCCGTTCATTTCTCTGCTATATATATATATATATATATATATATATATATATATATATATATTTTTATATGGCTGAAAGCTCAAGGGGCATGTCTTTTCTGCTGCAGCTAAGGGGGCATGTCTGAGCTCTCCCTATCACAGCTCAGGAGGCGTGTCTCAGCTCTCCCTATCACAGCTCAGGGGGCGTGTCTCAGCTCTCCCTATCACAGCTCAGGAGGCGTGTCTCAGCTCTCACTATCACAGCTCAGGAGGCGTGTCTCAGCTCTCACTATCACAGCTCAGGAGGCGTGTCTCAGCTCTCCCTATCACAGCTCAGGAGGCGTGTCTCAGCTCTCCGTATCACAGCTCAGGGGGCATGTCTCAGCTCTCCCTATCACAGCTCAGGAGGCGTGTCTCAGCTCTCACTATCACAGCTCAGGAGGCGTGTCTCAGCTCTCCCTATCACAGCTCAGGAGGCGTGTCTCAGCTCTCCCTATCACAGCTCAGGAGGCAGCTCAGGGATGAAACTGAGCATGTGCGGCCATTTCAGTGAGCAGGTCAAAGAAATAAGAAAAAAACAAACAGCAGGTGGCGCTATACAGATACATTTTATTGAATAACTCAGTGGCTATGCTAAATTTTTAATTATGTGCAATTACAAAAGTATTCAGATGCAGGGGCTGATTTGAAAACTATAGAATATTTTTCATGGGACAACCCCTTTAAGGCCTGATAATTGAGGTTCCCTTCGCTATGTGATAGTATGCAAGCAAGATCTTCCCAGACCACAAAAATAATCCCTTCCCCGGGTCCCATAATTGCAGAACAAGCAGAGAGCATTCAACTGGAAATGATCAACTTCCAGAGAACAATTTTTACGATGTTCATAGCTCAATAATGTTGGAACTATTGTTATTGAAGTCATACGTTACTATAATTTTTTCCCCGATTTCTTGGCTACTTACGTAACTGTGCTGAAAGCTCCAACCTCTCGTCTTTTGTCATTTTATTTAGTCCACGGTTGTCAGTGATGTAGACCGTGTCTGTCAGTTTGTATTCCTTTCTCGCTGTGGTAAAGGACTCCGAGGATGTTCCTGCACCAGCTTCATTGCTGAACGGCAAGTTGTGGACCACACACAGGCAAGAGTTAATTAGTGAGGATTTTCCATCGCCCTCTAGGCCAAAGAGTTGCAGACACACTCTACTGAAGCCATGACCAACCAGGTTTCGTGTTGATCCAGGCTTATAGCTGGACAGGGTTTGCCGTAAACCATCGATATCTTCAAATTCAACTGCAGGTGTGTCCATGGTTCAATGTGTAGGATTAGTTAAAAATAAAAACAAAATCTGCAAAAAAGATCACGTTATAGTTAATGGTAAGACAAAAGAGGCGTAGGGATTCAACTTCAATGGACATAAATTCAGTGGCTCGGTATTGGGTGCACCTTCCTAGTTGACATCCTGTATTAAACTCCAGAGCTGCACTCACTATTCTGCTGGTGCAGTCACTGTGTACATACATTACTTATCCTGTACTGATCCTGAGTTACATCCTGTATTATACTCCAGAGCTGCACTCACTATTCTGCTGGTGCAGTCACTGTGTACATACATTACTTATCCTGTACTGATCCTGAGTTACATCCTGTATTATACTCCAGAGCTGCACTCACTATTCTGCTGGTGCAGTCACTGTGTACATACATTACTTATCCTGTACTGATCCTGAGTTACATCCTGTATTATACTCCAGAGCTGCACTCACTATTCTGCTGGTGCAGTCACTGTGTACATACATTACTTATCCTGTACTGATCCTGAGTTACATCCTGTATTATACTCCAGAGCTGCACTCACTATTCTGCTGGTGCAGTCACTGTGTACATACATTACTTATCCTGTACTGATCCTGAGTTACATCCTGTATTATACTCCAGAGCTGCACTCACTATTCTGCTGGTGCAGTCACTGTGTACATACATTACTTATCCTGTACTGATCCTGAGTTACATCCTGTATTATACTCCAGAGCTGCACTCACTATTCTGCTGGTGCAGTCACTGTGTACATACATTACTTATCCTGTACTGATCCTGAGTTACATCCTGTATTATACTCCAGAGCTGCACTCACTATTCTGCTGGTGCAGTCACTGTGTACATACATTACTTATCCTGTACTGATCCTGAGTTACATCCTGTATTATACTCCAGAACTGCACTCACTATTCTGATGGTGCAGTCACTGTGTACATACATTACTTATCCTGTACTGATCCTGAGTTACATCCTGTATTATACTCCAGAACTGCACTCACTATTCTGATGGTGCAGTCACTGTGTACATACATTACTTATCCTGTACTGATCCTGAGTTACATCCTGTATTATACTCCAGAGCTGCACTCACTATTCTGCTGGTGCAGTCACTGTGTACATACATTACTTATCCTGTACTGATCCTGAGTTACATCCTGTATTATACTCCAGAACTGCACTCACTATTCTGCTGGTGCAGTCACTGTGTACATACATTACTTACCCTGTTCTGATCCTGAGTTACATCCTGTATTATACTCCAGAGCTGCACTCACTATTCTGCTGGTGCAGTCACTGTGTACATACATTACTTACCCTGTTCTGATCCTGAGTTACATCCTGTATTATACTCCAGAGCTGTACTCACTATTCTGCTGGTGCAGTCACTGTGTACATACATTACTTATCCTGTACTGATCCGGAGTTACATCCTGTATTATACTCCACAGCTACACTCACTATACTGCTAGTGAAGTCACTGTGTACATACTTTCGATCCGAAATTTAGTAAAAATTCAATTTACTAATAATCGAAATTTCCTTGTGCTTCTTGGTAACAAATCTTTTTTTTCCTAAAATGGCAGCAACACGTGTTACAAAATGAAAGTAAGCAGCCTGGGAAAGCCAGATCACCCATAATGCCTTGCAGCTAGGCAATCCGCAGATAGCATCCCCTGTGATGTCAAAGCCCTTTAAAAGCCTCATCCTGTGCAGTCTCCTCCATTTCACTCTGAGTTGAGAATAGGGACAGTGTTTCAGAAAGCTTTTAATTGTACAATATTGGATAGGGAGAGCGCAGGGAGAGCGTAGGGAGATCGTAGCGAGAGGTTTTAGACACTGTAGGGATAGGGAGAGAATATGGAGAACATAGGGAGACTACAGTGCAGGCTGTGTGTAATCGCCATGTGCATCTTGTTGAACTGCTGCGCCATTGATATTTAATCTGTTCTGTTAAACATAGATTATCTGTGCATCTAATTTATTGTTAACACGTGGTCTTATATATTGGTGCATGTACTTGCTGCGTCATTAGTAATTAATATGTTCAGTTATATAGACTTACTGTGCATCACACGACCGTATGTATTCCGTGATCCGTATAAAAACGGAACGGAAGACATACGGAAAGTCTTCCATAGTGTTCCGCAAATTTGCGGACCCATTGACTTTAATGGGGCTACGGACGTGATTTTGCAGCCAAGTATAGGACATGTTTTATATTTTTTGCAGGGGAACGTCCGTGAGATACGGGATGCGGAATGCACACAGTGTGCATTCCGCATTTTTTTTCTCCTATAGAAAAATGAATGGGTCTGTATGGTTCCGCATCTTATCCGCAAAAAGAAATGTAAATGTACATACGGTCGTGTGAATGGGGCCTTAGTGTCAGCAGGTTCTAATATATAGGTATGTTTATCTAGTTTATCTGCTGCGCCATTAATACTTAGTTACATAGTTACATTACTGATTCGGTTAAGGACAATATATGTATACTTGGGAGGGGTCTAATCTGAGGTCTGATATACTTGGGAGGGGTCTAATCTGAGATCTGATACTTGGGGGGGGTCTGAATTGAGGTCTACTTGAGGGGTCTGATTTGAGGTCTGATACTTGGTGGTTCTGATTTGAGGTATGATATTTGGGGGGTCTGATTTGAAGTCTGATATGGGGTCTGATCTGAGGTCTGATATGGGGTCTGATCTGAGGTCTGATATAGGGTCTGATCTGAGGTCTGATATGGGGTCTGATCTGAGGTCTGATATAGGGTCTGATCTGAGGTCTGATCTGAGGTCTGATATGGGGATCTGATCTGAAAGGTAAGGGGGTGTTTGTACTGTGCACAATAAAGGGGTATTTTTGCACTGTTGCACATTATAAGGGTTATTTTTGTACTGGCGGACATTATAAGGGGATATTTTTGTACTGGCACACCTTTTCATGGGGCATTTTTGTACTAGGACACATTAGAGGTATTTTTCTACTGGCACACATAATAAGGAGAAATATTAGTCCCGAAGGACTACGGGGGAACATGATTACTAGTATGGAGACAATGGGGGCATTATTACTATTGGGGGCACCCTGGCATAGTATCAGCTTAGCACAATTATTTTTGGGGAACATTATGTTTACACCATTAGTGTCAGGGACACTATTTACTGGGTGCTGTTTTCTCCTTCCTCTACACTTGAACAGACAGAGCTGACCCATAGAAGTGAATGGGGACGCCATACTTCTAACTACAGTACAATTGTTGCGGCGACCAGTTAAACAGGGCAGAGAAAGCAGCTCTCATATGAGCGCTGCCTTCTCTTCGAACAGTTAATCGGCGGGGGGTGCCAGGGTCGAACCCCCGCCGATCTGATATTGATGACCTATCCCTGAGGATAGCTCATCAGTAGTAAAAAGAGGACAACCCCTTTACCAGTAGGACTGGAGGGAAGAGGTTAGGTTAAGAATTTGGCACGGGGCGGGGGTGTTTAAATTTTTACCCCAGGCAGCAGAAAGGCTATGTCCTCCCCTTCCCCTTGCCACGCGGTGTGCTGTCCGCATCCGTATGTCCGATCCATAGCCCCGCAAAAAGATAAAACATGTCCTGTTCTTGTCCGTTTTGCGGACAATGATAGGCAATGGATCAGCAAAAAAAAAGGATGAAATACGGATGTCAAATGGACGTCATCCTTATTTTTGGCGGATCTGTGTCTTGCGGACTACTGCCTAAGGCAGTTAAATTCCAAGCCTTCACGCTGAGATTGGGCCACCTATAGGATGCATATGATTAGGCAGAGTGGCCCGGGTATACCAAATTTTTCACAATTTTTTTCTTTTGTGGCCCCGTTGAAGTAAATGGTTCCGCATACGGCTGCAAAAAAGGACACGGACAAAAAATAAATTGGTATGCACAAGCCCTTACTGCGGATCCTCCCGATACAATGAAACCTTCATATCGTTATTTCAATAGCAAACATGGAGACGCTCGGGCTTCTGCACCTCCCCATCCCACGCAGCGTTTCTGAAGACCACACCTCCTTACTCAAATATTTGTCTATAGATATATTGTTGGGTTTGGTGGCCTGCCTTTGTTTGGACGGTGGATTGTTTGAGCAGAGCGCGGTGGAGCTCTAGTACAGGGAGCAGTCAGCTATATTGTCTCGCCTCTACTAGGGATGAGCAAAACGAGCTTCGGATCTATAATCAGCCCTGGGTTAATTGTTTGTCTAGCTGTGTGCATCCTACTTTCACTTTCATTTTGTGCCAGTCATCTAATTACCCTTATCTGTAAATTACTAAAAGGTCATAAACACTTATTTAAGCCACATTCTTATCAGTAAGATAAGAAGTGAGCTCTAATGAGAGTTTATATATATGTTATGTCGGAGAGCAGAGATGAGGAGTCTGTCAGGTGAGCTGAGAGAAAATTCATATCCCTCTATTTGAACATCTCAGCTCTGTACAGAAAAAAGGGCTCCATATTTGTAATAAAGACCAATTTAAAAAATATATTTTTAGCCCAAAATCAGTACAATGCAATAATTAAAAAAAAAATCCCCCAAAGATCTGCATGGCCTTTAATGTGTTAAATATCAAGGTCTTGGTCCCATCTTCCTAGGCGCCTACGTTCTTGAGAAAATTTAGGTTTTATATTATGCGACAACTAGAACATTGGTAAGTATGTAATAGTAGATAGTATAATAGTATAACGGGCAGATAAGACTTCTCTATTTTGGCTTCCAAAACTGCATGCAGTAACCTAAACTTGTGGGCGTGCCCTGAATAAAACTGGCTGAGGCAAGTAGTGCCCGGCCCCTGTGTTCAATGACACTGTCATATGTGGTAACCCAATAAGTAAGTGCCCCCCCGTGGTGACAGTGAAGTATAATAAAGGGTGATACATTGTTGCCTCCACAGACACCTATGGGAGTATCACAGTAACGTTTCCAGCTCATGAATATATGCCTTTGCCTAAACCCTGTTCTCATGTGGTCAGAAGTGCTATTTGTAACGTCCAGCGTAGCCTTAGGGGATGCAGAGTGTGGACCGTGATGATAACAGGAGCTACTTACCAGAAGATTATCACAGTACGATGACCAAACCAGAAAAAAATGTCGTCCTCTCCGAAAGTGAAATTCTCTTCCTGTTTCGTACACAGGAGGGTCACATGGGTGGAGAGCTCCACAGGAGATTAACTGTTTGAGGGCTAAATAGATCTGCAAAAATCCAGGAGACTTTCCCACATTTCTCAAGACATTTAAGTGTAATATTCTGGTCTAGTGAAGTAAATTGTTTCTTTTTTTTTTACAAAGTTGTTTTTATACTATTGTTTTTGCTTGTGTTTCCTGCTTTTCCATGTATTTTGGCATTACTATGTCATTAAAATCAAATGCAAAACCATATTCTTCTGCAGCACAGGTCACAGGGAGATGAGTCTGAGAGGCGCAGTTTATGGTACTGCTGTACGGGGAAGAGATTATCTGCAAGGTAGTCTCGCTATAATAATAGGGGGAGAACAGGGATGCCTGACAGGATGATCTCTCTATTATTCTCTTCATAAACCTAGATAAAAACCTCTTTTACACTAGCGTATTGAAATCTGTCCGTTCTCCGGCTCCAGAATACGCATGGATTCCTGAGGATATAGCATCAGTATTGTCATCAGTATTTAGTCTGGATTTACATGCGTATTCCTTTCTTCCTGCATTTTTTATGCCCTCCCGTAGACTGTAATGTGTGTATTTAGAAGTAATTAGGCTACATTCACACGTCCATGGAGCACAGTCCGGGACGGTCCGTGAAAACCCGGACCGTGCTCCCTCTGAGGGCAGGAGCGCACGGCGCCATTGGTTGCTATGACGCCGTGCGCTTCCTGAGGCCGCCGCTGTACAGTGATACAGTCTATAGGAGTGAGTACAGTGTATCACTGTACAGCGGCGGCCTCAGGAAGCACACGGCGTCATAGCAACCAATGGCGCCGTGCGCTACTGCCCTCAGTAGGAGCACGGTCCGAGTTTTCACGGACCGTGCTCCACGGACGTGTGAATGTAGCCTTACACGCAAAAGGCTGCTTTCATACGAGCAACTTGTACACTCCGGACAGTTCTGGAATGTATTGGATAACACTGACAGCATTATGTCACTGTTAGCTACACTTTTGTTTAGGGATCAGACCTATATTCTACCATGACAGCTGTGTTTAGCTTCAGCATTAGTACTCTATTCATTTTCTGGTTACTTTTGTTTTTTGTTTTTTTTTGAGTCAGTATAAACTGCTGGCTTAGAAGTTCTATTCATTTTGCGGTTGTCTGTCTACTTCATATTTGACCTGTCAGGATCAGGGACTTAGAATCATTAAATAACGGCCAACTACACCCTACAGCTGCTAGCATTCACAGGGTTAATACACCAATATAGTGTACATAACGCTTCTTCTAAGGTCATGGAATTGTTAGAACACAAGAAGGCTCTTATTAAAGTGAAGTTTTAATATAAAATAGGACAGTGCGTACAAACAATCGGGTTATCATAGAAAATACAACATAAAATATACATACAGTGCAACATAACAGCATGGAAGATAAAAGGGAAAAAACAGAATCTTCCTATAGAGATTCAGCTGAAGATCATAATTATCTGTAAGTCTGTTCCGCAAAAGAATACAACATGTCCTATTATTGTCCGCATTACAGACAAGGCCAGGACTGTTCTATTAGGGGACAGCTATTCTGTTCCCCAAAATACGGAATGCACACAGATGTCATCCATATCTTTTGCGGATCTGTGTTTTGTGGACCGCAAAATACATACGGTCATGTGCATGAGCCCTTACCCATTTAGTATGTACGGGTGACTTGCATTATTCCTTCCTATGTGCATAACCTTACATTTGTCAGTGTTAAAACTCATCTGCCACTTCTCAGCCCAAGAGAAAATGAAAACGGTGATGTGAACTCCCCCTAACAGACAAAATCTGTAAATGTTAGTGAATTTGCTGGGGCTGATGGCCCTCCCCTGTCAGACCCCCACACAGCTGCCTTACATAAAAAGGGGGGACGCACGCATTTAAAAAGTTGAAAATGGGAAAAATGGGGCTGTACAATTTTTTATACCAAAAACTGGCGTAGGCAGTCCTAATGAATGGCCCCCATGGTGTGCACATCCAGCAGTGTAAAGCCATGATTTGCTGCTAAGCAGAATTTATTTTTTTCTTTCAGCATGCATTTTTTTTTTCCATTTTAATATAATGGAATTTTTAATATTTAATCATTTAATATTTAAGCCATAGACAAAATGCAAACAAGATGAGGGGAAAAGCTAAGTTAGTAAAAAAATTAATTTCATATTTCCCATTGACTTTAAACCAACATCTGGAGCTGGCACTTTCTTCACAAAAAAAGAAAAACTTGTGCAAAAAAATTGAAGCAAAACTCCACTAAAAGTCATGTGGCTGCACCCTAAAGTTATGTTCACACGACAGATTTTTAAAACGCGCTGAAAAAATCAGGGTAGAAAAAAAAGGTGAAAACCTTGTGTGAAACCACCTTAAAAATGACACCAAAAATGGAGATTTTTACATGTCAAAAAACTGCCACAAAAAAAAAAAATCAGACTTGTATTCAGCTGTGGTGGTAATCCACATAAAAGCCACATTTGTACCATGATTTGCCGCAGTTTTGTGATGTGGCAGTTGTTTTTTTTTACTAGTGAAGGCACATGGTCGATTACTGCATCACAAAAACATGGCAAATGGTGTAAAACCACATGTGGGTTTCCAGATGCATTTTTCATCTGCACTTTAACCGCAGTGTCTAAATACACCCCAAGGGTGGGTTCACACACGGTTATTTGCATTTTGCTGTTTTCCTGCACTTTTTTATTGGTGTTTTTGGAACTACATTTAAAAAAAAAAAACACCACCTCCAGATGTGAGCTAAAGGTCTATGGCAGGAATGCTCAATTCCCACCATGCCCTGCTGTAAGCTGATAGGTGTAGAAAGTCTGGGTATGCTGGGAGTTGTAGTTTTGCAACACCTGGAGAGCGGCAGGTTGTCCATCCCTGGTCTATGGGAAATACGAAATGCAGGACACATATTTTGTTTTTCTGGTGTTTTAGTTAAAGGGGTATTCCAGTTACCATAAATATAACTTATGTTTTAGACTAATTCATCATCAATAATTAGAAACATAGAAACATAGAAGATTGACGGCAGAAAAAGACCACCTGGTCCATCTAGTCTGCCCTTTAATTACCTATTATAATGTCAATTTCACATATGTTCACATTCACATACTGTTCAGTAGTTATAAAACTAGTTTCTTCCTCTGCTACCCACTGTGTTTCCTCATAAGTTACCATGGCATCGACCTGTAGTTCTGAGCCTTTGTTAGGTCGAGCATGTTCAGTGTGTTGCTATCAGTTCTATAGCTAAATGTTAGTGTGTGCTAATTACTGAGTAGAGGGGCGTGGCTGGACTGGAATATCAGGCAGCCAATCAGGAAACATCAACACTCACAGCAGGAAAGCTAGGGATTGTGGGGATTGTAGTTTTGTGAGGGAAGATCAGGCGCCATGATACTGTCAGTGTGTTGCAGGTTCACACAGGAGCTAGACAAATAGACTGCAAGGTAAAATGAAGCTCTGGTTATATGTAGAGGTATGGGTTCTGGTTATATGTATAGGTATGGGTTCTGGTTATATGTATAGGTATGGGTTCTGGTTATATGTAGAGGTATGGGTTCTGGTTATATGTAGAGGTATGGGCTCTGGTTATATGTACAGGTATGGGTTCTGGTTGGGTCACAGCTTGCAGCCTTAATGCAGTTTTTCAAAAATGAAGTTACTTTACCGGAATACCCCTTTAATTATCTGCCTCCACACAGGCCGGACACACACTTCCCTACCCTTCCATGTGCATTAGCCCCTAATGTTTTTGGCCAGGACATCTTCAGGATTGTTTACATCCTGACTTTTTAGCTGAAACATTCACAGTTTTTTTCTCTTCCCTCAGGATGTCAGACTCCAGTTTCACTTGTTTAGTCGCCTGGGTGATGAATCTGGTCTGCGGATCCTCATTCTGCCTCATCTTCAGGCCTCGCTCGGCCTCTTGGACGCACATGCTGACAAATTCCAGAATCTTTTGGTCTTTTTCCTCAGTTCGCTCAAAGTTGTTCTCGGTGTAGTTCTCCAGGCAGATTCTCTTCATCACCCCAAGGTTTCCGAACTTCTTCTTGATCTCTTCAGACTTGTCTGAGCTGCAGTTGGTGATCACAACAATCGGGTGAATTCCTGTTTGATTTCAGAATACAGTTACGATCAATGATTTGAGTATCCCTCTGCACAGCTTAGACCTTACTGTGTGAACCAGGCCTAAAGCTGGCCATACAGACCGTCTAATGTGTATTGGGGCCTCACAACTCTCCCCTGATGGCACATATCATCCAACTATCTGATCTTTATGTTCTTTCATAAGATGAGCCACAGCCAACGTGTGGGACCTGGCGGCAGCCTTCTCCCAAGGGCCTGGTGGCAGCCTTCTCCCGAGGGCCTGGTGGCAGCCTGCTGCTGGGAGCCTGGCGGTAGCGTCCTCCTACCAGTCTGGCAACCGCCCTCTCCTGGCAGCCATGTAGCCGCGTTCTGCTAGGAAGCTGGCAGCCGCCCTCTGCCTCGTGCCTGGCAGCAGCCTTTTCCATGGGGCCCTGACGGCAGCCTTCCCCCTTCTTCCCCATTCAGGATACAAGCCGAGCATGCATGTATAGACGGGTCAGAAGCTGTAGCTGTGCTGACACCTCTGTAATGTGTATGGCTAGCTCGTGTCTTTGTTTTTGATCAGAAAAGCATCAAAAACATAAAAAGTGTCCTATGTGAACCTGGCCTGAGCTTTCATAATAAGTATATACAATAAAAGGTGATTCAAAAAGAAAAGTGCAAAATTATAAACTCTGTATTCATAACATAAGACAAATGTATTAAAGAAGAACTCCCGCAAAAAAAATATTCCATGTCCTGCTAGAAAGGTACATGATGTAATCTGTAGTGAATGTCATTTTCTTACCAGTGTCTGTATTTGTGAGTTATATCTCTCTGATGCTTCTCATCTGTGTCATGTGACCAGCAATCAGACTCACCAGATAACACATCATCTTATGTGTGGACAGGAAGTCTATTTCTCTATGTATTCCTATGGGAGCCTCACTTTCAGTCTCATAGGAATAAATAGAGAAGTGAATGGCTTCTTGTCCTGAGTCAGTTGGAGGTCAGGGAGTTGGTCACATGACCCAGCTACAATTAAAAGAGAGGGGATAACTCACAATTACAGTCTCTTGCAAAACTAAGTTCTACCAAAGCTGAAGGATTTTAACAAACCTGTGATCCTGAAGGAATTTGTAATCAGTTTTTCGATAGTGGTCATCTCATCTGTGTTCAGGACAATGCTGGCGCTGAAATACAAAGAAAAAACAAAAAACAACAAAAATGTCATTGATAGAACACTGATTAGCTTTTCCCGGACAATTGCTGACCACCAAAACCCCATACTGGTATGCTGAGAATGCCTTTATCGTGTACGTTGCTGGTAGTTTCATTAGTGAAAAGTCCATGACACACTCCTGGGCCTTGAGGACGCAGCTACTGTTTTGTTCTTTTTCAAGAGCTATAACGTTTGCAGCCATTTCACAATTATATACAAATTTTTAATTCTCCTTTGTCCTATATTAAACATTTTCTATTCCTTTTTATGTTTGTTTTTATTAAATTATTTTACATATTTTCTTTCAGTCTCGTTAAGGGGCTTGATTGTGCAGGATCACTCATACAATACACTGCAATGCTTATGTATTGCAGTGTATTATTACCAGTCA
This sequence comes from Rhinella marina, assembly GCA_900303285.1. NCBI lineage: Eukaryota > Metazoa > Chordata > Amphibia > Anura > Bufonidae > Rhinella > Rhinella marina. The sequence continues at coordinate 218,091 of ONZH01012914.1, forward strand.
GTATTTCCCTGAGAGGCAATCTGTTAAGGCTATGTACACATCTCTAATGAATGTTTCTGGGATAGAACAGCACGCTGGCGTTCACCGGATCCGACATTGCTGGATTCAACAGGTCACCGCCAGATCCCTATTGACTATAATGGGATCCTGCCGCTTTCCAAGATAAATGCTGGTTTTCGGAATGACAAATACCGCTGCATGCAATGGTTTTTGTCTGGTCGACAGCCAGCATTTTTGCCGGTTCAGGCTGCTGGATCATCTCTGGCGGAGATGTGAGCATAGCCTAAGCCCTGTCTATATCAGCAGACACCTTTCTGATAAACCATCACCAACCCCTGATTGCATTGTGGGGGCATTGTGCCCTACTTGGATGTGGCAGTTTATGCTGACCACCGCCACTTAGGAGTTAAAGTAGAACTCCCGCAAAAAAATTTCAAGGTGCATGATGTAATCTGTAGTGAATGTAATCTTCTTATCAGGGACTCTAATTGAGAGTTATCCACTTTTTTCTTATTGTAGCTGTGTCATGTGACCAACTCCCTGACCTCCAACTGACCCAGGACAGGAAGCCAATCACTGCTCTATTCATTCCTATGAGACTGAAAGTGAGGCTCCCATAGGAATGTATAGAGAAATAGACTTCCTGTCCACACATAAGTCTCTGTGTGAGTTGGTGTGTCTGATTGCTGATCACATGACACAGATGAGAAGCATCAGGGAGATATAACTCAAAAATACAGACACTGGTAAGAAAATGACATTCACTACAGATTACATCATGTACCTTTCTAGCAGGACATGGAATCAAATTTTTTTGTGGGAGTTCTTCTTTAAGTGAATAGGATCCGTAGGTGAGTTTTGAAATGCTCAACATGCAAAAAAACGGAATAGCATTTTATTTCTATCCCCCAGAAACATTTCATAAAAGTTAAGCAAGTACCCCAATATGGTGCCATCCTGCAAAAATCTCCACCCCTTATATACAGCTCCGTCAATGCAAGAAAAAAAGATGACTCTTGAGATGTGGTAATACAAAATACCGTAAAGCATCAGATTGGTTTGCATACGATTTGCTGTTTCGGGGGAGCTCCAGCATCAGAAGTCAGCTCCAGAACTATACACTGAAACGCATGGGAGCAGCGCTGCAGTTATCAGCTCCGTCCAGTGCACAATGGATGGGGCGATGTGGTTTGTCGCTAACTTCTAGCACCAGAGATACCCCAAAACCGCTGATCGTGGGGGTGCAGAGTGTCGGACCTCCACCGATCTGATATTGATGGGTTTTTCTGAGAACCAATATAAAAATCCTTGATATCCCCTTTTAGGCTGAACTAGGCTTGGTCCTAATAGGTTAAAACTTTGCTCTGAAGATGGTGAATAGTTGATTGGTATTTTATGTTGAATGTGGTTGGATCGTTCCAGACTCCGCACATTCACAGTAGGATCATCATGAAGGATTGTAGTATCTATGACCCCAGCGGTACTACAGAGATCCACATGACTATGACGTGACACGTGTGAGGATGCATCATACCTGTAGACCAACACGGGTAAAATGAAATCTCTGGGACGATCTGTGTACTGTTTTGGAAGCTGTTCTAACGTCACCTTCAGGTTGTCTTTTTCCCAGGTCACTTCTCCAATGTCTCGTAAGGCGCCTATAAGAAAACATAAATCTGAAATGAAAGTTATGGACCATGAGAGAAAACCCTCAAGGTAGAGCCATACAGATACCCTGCGGGCAAAAGTCCCCAGAACCTTCACTCATGAAACACGTTGAGCTGTTTCCATAATTTCCATAGGTTGTAATGAGGACACATGCCTGGCCAGCTCTTATCATCGTCTTCTCGGCTTCTGCTGCTATCCAGTGACCCCTGATCTCTCATCAACAAATCTCATCTATTATAAAGACCATTTTACGTAACTGAAATAAAAACCTGATCATTATTTTCCTTAAAGTGGACCTACACTTATAGCAGGGTTTTCAGGACGAGCTGCCAAGTGCATGACATTGTATAAGATGTTTTTAGCAGCTTTGCCCTCTGCAGGCTCCATCTCTTATTCTCAGTGGCAGATGTAGACTAGCTGCTATGATGTCTCCCATATACTGCACATGAAGAAAACAGGTGTTTCTACTTCCCTACCATCATCTTTCACATATGGAGAAGCAGAGGAACATGGAGGACATTACTGAGCAGTATTCGGGTGTGTCCACACAGGTCGTATACGTTGCAGATTTGGTAGGCGCCAAACAACTTGAGAACAAGGATTTCACTTTGTCATGATGGAGGCCCAGGTCAAGTATGCACCTAGCCACTCCATTTATTCTATATGAGACTGCCGAGTACATTTCTTGGCCACACCATCAGGGGAATAGTAACCCTGCTCTCAGGATCGGTAGGGGTCCCAGTAGTCAGACTCTCACCGATCAATTAGTTATTCCATATCCTGTGGGTAACTTGAAAATGTGGCTCCACCCCTTTAATATGCAGTGCAGATTTCCACTGCAGAATCTTCAGCCTTTGTATTGCATATAGTGAAATCACCGCTAACTCATGTACATTTTAATGCTGGCTTTGCTGTGGTTCCGTGGATCTTCTGCAGCAAAATATTTCCCTTGTGGACACAGCCTAACTGTGGTTAAAACACGTGACATCAGATGTAATACTGTTAGCTGCTGCAGCATCTCGTCTCTCACTGCAGCTCCCTCCTCTGCCTCCTCCCTGACCATAGACTTTTAGGAGCAGCTTTGTCCATCTTGGTTTCTCAAGGTGGAATTAGCAGAGTAAATGTTAATTGGGGCCAAGGGAGGAGCTGATAAGTGGAGAAAGAGGCATTATTCTTTGATAACTTACGGAGCTGGGCGCAGGCCTCCACGATCTCCTCCCACATCAGTTTCTGGAATCCTCGATTATCAATCATGACCAGCGCGTCCGTGAGTTCATGCTCATGTCTGCTGGTCGTCATCCCTCCATAAGACATTCCAGCTCCGGACACGTTCTGATACTCCTCATCCTTCACCACACACACACAGGAGTTTATGAGGGACGATTTCCCATGTCCTAACATCCCGAAGACCTGCAAAGCCACCCGGTTACACCCGGGCACATTACCAGGGGTGAACTGGTTAATCCTCTGGCGGATATCTTGAGGGTGCTGCGTCATCTTAGATACAATACGATGGAGCTGCAGACGGTGGAGAATGATGGCGACCAGGCTGTTGAGGAGTGAACAGGAAACTGAAAGAAACAACTTTAAATATCTCGGTGAGAGTGAAAATGAAAGAGAACCATCACAAAGTATCTCAAAGGTTCGGCCTCAGTTTAAAGGGAAACTATCACGAAGAAAAAAATTTTGATATGTTTTACAACATAACAAAAGCAGGTTTTAACATTATGTATTTTTCAAATTGTGGAAATGTTTTTTTTTTTATTCAGTTTTCTTGCCTTACATGGGGGCTGCCATGTTGGAAGTAAAGTGTGACAGTCTGGGTTTACAACACAATGGCACCTCACTTACGGCAGGCATGTACATAGGTTTCCTCAGTCGCTGCCGACCCTATAGAGAATGAATGGAAGACGTGAGCCCGCCCCTGTGATGACACCAGTAACACACAGCCAGGTCCTCCCTCCTTACTGCTGGGGGAAGCCCACTGTGCCTGCTCCTCACTCCTGCAGCAGCGTCCTTGTCTTCATTAGGCTGCCTGTTCTAAATTCTATGGCAGCTCACCCCAGCAGTGCAGACAATTTTTGCTGAGTGTACTGCTGGGGTGAGCGGCCCAGGACTCAGAAACAGAGTAGATGGAGGTTCTTGGGGATGTAGGACCTTAGTCCTGAGGAACAGAGATCTGTGTTTTTGAAATGAAGCCATTGTCTCATCTTATCTTGCTGAAGCAGTGATGTCACCGCTGAAGGTGTGAATTGGTGATGTCATTGGTACCACCCACTTTTTTGCAGCATGCCTACTTACAGGTTGCTCAAAGCCTCATTTGGCCAGCAGAGCTCCCCCTGGTGACCAAAGATGGTAAATATGGTAAAATCTAATATTTATTTAAATTTCACACATTGGAATTTTTATTTATTTATTTATTATTTCTTACAAATATATAATAGATTTTTTTAGCATAAATAAAATATAGAACAGGTTTTTGTGATAGATTCCCTTTAAAGGGACCATCCGGCCTCTCATGAACAAAGTCCTGCAACTTCTTTGTATTGAAAGTTAACTTTCCACCATTTTTAAGATCTCTGCTTGCTGCTGTACTAGGCATAGTCCCGATACCTACATTGTAACAAACTGCAGCTTTGTTAGCTAGTGCTGGGTCAGCAGAGGGTTTGAGCACCTGCATGAGCATTGGCAGCAAGCAGAGATCTTGAAAACAGGGAGAAATTGAAACAACGACACAGATTAAGCTGCGTGCTCCTAAGTCTGGGCTAATTGCTTCTGTACCCCCAGTGATGAGACGTGTTGTTATGTTGCTATGGTGGAAGCGGGCGCCCTTTATCAGCTGCACAGGGTGCACATAGCGTATGTCTGCCCCTAATATACAGGACCCCTGTGCTATAGAACAGAAAAGAAGAGATCAGTCAATGGTGCAAACTCACCTCTCACATGGTATTTGTACATGTCGTACAGTATGGTTTCTACATTGTAGCAGTTTGTAGCACACAATTAGTTTGGGCAATTGACGCAAGGATCTTAACTGCAACATTATGGGATAACTGATGGCTGCTGAGTATCCACTAAAAAGGGAGGGTCCTTTTGTAAAACCTCCCCTCCATTGCTCCACCCCTGCAGACCCACTCATGGCCGTCCAATGAGCTAACACAATCAACCCTCCTATTCCTCCCTCAAAGAACCAGAAGGGATTGCAATTTGCTATACAGTGCTGCAAATATGGAGGGTGCGCCAAGCCCCATAACTGATCAGTAATTATGGACAAGCCCTTTAAGAACACCTGTCACAGAATTTACCTGAGTTTCTTGCATTGTAAATGACAATAAAGGTAGACCTCATGTAGCATAGATATTCGGTTTATTCACATCAGTGTACATTATTTATGTATTATACTCACATATGTAGCTCTACTATATTCTGCAGCACATTACAGACATTAGCATCAAACTGTCCTCAATGGAGCTCACAATCTAAGTTCCTTATCAGTATGTCTTAAGAGTGTGGGGGGAATCTGGAGAACATACAAACTCCATGCAGATGTTGTCCTTGGTCAGATTCAAACCCAGGACCCCAGCGCTGCAAGGCACCAGTGCTAACCACTGAGCCACCGATAACCACTGAACCACCGTGCTGTCCATATTATACATGTGTATATCAATTATATAATAGGATAACATCAGAGAAATCGGTAAAAATTACATTTTTTGGATAATTACCAAGATCTTCAGCCACATCAGTCACGTAACATGTCACCCGTGAAGAGCGTTCCTTGCCCAAATAATTGCACATCCGGGACTCTTCCGGGTTGATGTCCCCCATTCCATGGATTTAAAAGACTGGTTACACTTAGAGATTCTATACATTAGTCCAATCTCTCTTCCGGTAGATGGTTTTTATCATATAAATTGATTATTATTGACTGTTACTATTTCTTGCACTGAAGAAAAAAATCGATACCCATGAGATGATTCCCTACAATATCTGTCCACGTCAGATTGTGTAGGGACCCACCCTACTGACACGGGAATGGTAAATTCTTAACTTTATTGATACATTTACAGGAATTATAACAGAGGAACAAATATTTACTAACACTTATACAACAATATGGATCAACCTGCAGGATAACAGGCCGAACTGGATGGACAGAGGGCTTTTTTTCGGCCATATACTATGTTACTATGTAATATAGCAGGTAGGTCAGGGGAAATGCTCACATCAGCATGCATTTGCGTTTCCTCTCGTCCTTCAGCAGATCTAGTAGCTTTTGTTCTTTTTCATCATAGATTTGTTTCATTTGTCTTATTTCCGCCTCGCACTTCTCACACTTCTCTTCTAGGTCCTGGACCTTCATCTCGTTCTTTTCATATTGTCTCTGTATCATGTCGTGCACCTGCTCCATAGCCTGATGCATGTAGACGTACTGAGGATCAATAGTTGCCCTCCTGGAGATGTTACCGTCCACCTCCTGAAGGCAGGTGTCCAGGAATTTCAGGACTTCCGTCCGTGTCTCGGGGTCAGGCTCATGTTCTTCCACTGTGTAGTTCTCCACTTGGAAGACGTGGATGGCGCCCAAAGCCTTAAACTTGTTGTAACACTCGGCCGCCATATTTGTGTGACTTCTGACCTTGGTCAGGACAACAATGGGATAGATTTCTACAAGAAAAATATATACAGCGTTAATACTCTGAAACCGTTCCCTCTTAACCCCCTCATGCTTCTGAAATTATGGATCCCACTGGAGTGATCACCGGCAAATCCACCTGTCTAGCTCCATAGCTGGGTGCTCCTCTATTGTATTCTAGATCTGTTCCTAGGAAAGTTGAGTAACCATATGACTGCCATAGCTCCACTCCAGATTTCCCAGACTCCTGAATAGCCCATTCATGTAGCTGCTGACATCTTTCTTGCTGCTCTATCACTGCAGACTCTGGACTCTGGATGGGAGGTTTATGTTACCTGTGATGTTGAAAGCTGCTCGGATGAAAGGTTCCATCTCCTCATATCGCTCGTCTGTGAGTAAACTCTCTGCGCTGAAAGAAATAGAGGAGCAAAGCTGGTTATATGGTGTCTGGGTTGGTTTGATGGGGTGGCTAACTGGGCAACTGCCCAGGGCCAATTTTTTCTAGGGAGCCCTGAGACTCCTAGGTGCAAAATAATAAAATAAAAACCCACACACAATATGATGACGGACGGCTTACCTATGGTCTAGCTCTCTAAATATCATGAAAATGATACTCTATACTGTATATACTGTAATGGACGGTATTATTATTTGGAGTTTTGCAGCATGAGAAGCTTAGTTCTGTTATCATCATGCCGGCCCAGCAACAAACAACCTGCCCATGATGAAGCCGCGAGCAGTGCTGAAGCCGTCAGGGCACTTCTCAGAAGGTTGCTCAGGTAGTTACAATAGACAGTGGAAGGAGAGGCTGCTGAGGCCGGCCACGCCTTGGCTCTCCCACGAGCTGAGGAACCTCTAACAGCCTATCGTGACTTTGCAAAAAGAGACGTGGTGCACCCAGGGGAGAAGGGAGTCACTTTAGCTCAGCTTTTGTGTCCAGAGGTCACCTCATCGGCAGTATGATGGCAGTAAACCTCCCAAGATGCATGATACATGGCTCAAACCGTGGAGAATGCCTCCACAGATGGTGCCCTGCCCTTCTGCACACAGGTGGCTGTCCCTGGTTCATGTCACTTTGGGTAAAGACACTGAGATTGTCAGACAACGAGGGCACGGCGAATATGTCCAGTGGTACTGTTACTGCTGATTGTGTGGAAAGTACTGTTTGTCCCCTATTGTGTTTTAGTTGGCGCTGAGCCTGAGAGCGCTCTCCTCACAGGAACTGCTCGAAAAAATGATCCACATTGTACTCTACAGAGGGGAGGATGTGAGGAAAGTTATTGGTTTTTATTTATTTCTTAACCTTAAAGGCGCAATGTCCTTGAACTGGACCACTCTCACATTTTGGGAAGAACTACCTGGGAGAATATCTTGCAGTGGTTCTTCTGGACCAGGATACAAAGATGTGAAAGACTTGTGTCCTATATGTGCCAGATGCGCACCCCAATGGCTCATTGCCATAGCCACTATGTCCCACTCCCAGTCACTGAGACCTTATTTAGTGCAAAGCAATGAATCACCTGGGCCCCAAGGTCCAATTATCCAGAGTTACAACCGGGAAAACAAGAAACAAAAGAGTTTCTTCGAAGAAAAAGTGGTGTCTCTACTGAGCCACCAGGTAAAACTGATGTCATCCAACACGAAATTGTGTTTGAGATCCCCCAGTCTGGGTTAATGCACGCTCTTATCGAATCCCAAACACGCAACTATGTCCTAGGTTCTGAAGATCCAGGTTCTGCTCTGACTTCAGATGAAGGTCTGTAAACTTGATGCGTACCCCCAGGGGTGTAGCTTAAGGCTCATGGGCCCTAATGCAAGGGTTCAGCTTGGGCCCCCCCTTCCCTCAGTGCTTTGTGGCCGGGGCAGGCGAGCACATTACTTTCATGCTTCCTGAGGCAAAAATAGAAACACAAATCCCCCCCCATGCCAAATTCTTGACCTAACCCCTTCCCTCCAGCCAGAGGTGTAACTTGACCAACATGCACTTTCTATTACTGGTGTTTTCTTAGGCGGCACAAGGGTCTGTGGGCCCTCTCAGGCTCCTGGGCCCGGTAGTGACTGCTATCTCTGTACCCCTATAGCTACGTCCCTGCGTACCCCATGTTCCAAGCTGATGAAGTAACTGAAAGACTTCAGCCAGTCAGATGTATTACATCTCCAGGGCTCACCAAAGTGTAAGAAGCCAATATCTCTGTCTGAGGAATCCTAAGAGAAGACCTTCTGTACCCCAGACGGCTCTTTCCAATATGTGAACATTCGGAACATGCATCTGGACCACTGGGCGCTCTGGCCACATTCCGATGAGTTATGGACCTGGATCTGAGGCATCATCTAGATGACATTGTGGTTTTTAGTACAGTCTGGAGCAGTTATTTGGACGAGGCACAAAAAGTTATCAATTCCCTCAGGAAAACCTGGTTCAAAGCCAGTCCTGAAAAATGTGCCGTTGACCTCGAAGAAGACAATTGTCTTGGCAATATCATAGGCAGGGGAGTGATTACACCCCAATTTAAACAAAGTCAAGGCAATTCAAGACGCTGACTGTGAGAAATCCTTTATAACCCTGAAGTCAACAACCAGTTCCTAATTTAAAGAAAGAGTATATTGTCCAGCACATTGCTTCAGAGGTAGGACTGGGTGCGGTGCTGTCACCAGTCTGAACGAGGAAGAAGATCCTGTGGTTTGCCTGGACATAAAGCAGACATTGGAGGCCCTCTGGTTCTACAAGGTGGGTGGACCATAGAGGCTTCAGACCATGTCCCCTGACTTGGATGGATTAGTGTAAGGACCAGAATCCTCGAGAGGTGGTTCTCAGCCGTCTGGGGATATAAATGGAAAGTAGAAGACGGATATGGAAAAAATATCAGAATGTGGAAGTCCCCTCTAAGGCAGGACCTGCGGTCTGGAGTTGGTAGCTCCGCCAGTAGTGCAGTAGGCCCTAAAGCAGGAGAACATTGCACCTAAAGGAAACCATAGTGCACATTCCTAACACCAATATAGGGATATTTCATACACTGGCATGGGGCCAATGTCTAAAGTGCTGAGAAGATCAGTAAATGAATACCTACATATATCAGCATGATCTGCACGATCTGTCAAAGTACACTGTGGCTATACCGAACAAAGAACATACCTATCATAATAAATATCACATATTATCTGGACGCTCCTGAGGCTCTCCCCAACCCTCTCAGACAGGAGGCAATCAAACCGAATATTTACCAGCTTTCATAGTTATTGATTACTAGAGTATCGTTTCTACGGTGTCCGGAGAGCAGGAACAGAGGTTGTTGTTTTTAATACTATTTTATGCTGTATGGCGGTATTATTTTGAGAATTAACTTGCCATTTTATGTGGGTTGTGTGCGGTATTATTACATCCTCGCACCCGTTTTATGTGGGTTGTGTACGGTATTATTACATCCTCGCACCCGTTTTATGTGGGTTGTGTACGGTATTATTACATCCTTGCACCCGTTTTATGTGGGTTGTGTACGGTATTATTACATCTCCGCACCCGTTTTATGTGGGTTGTGTGAGGTATTATTACATCTCCACACCCGTTTTATGTGGGTTGTGTACGGTATTATTACATCTTCGCACCCGTTTTATGTGGGTTGTGTGAGGTATTATTACATCTTCGCACCCGTTTTATATGGGTTGTGTGCGGTATTATTATATCTCCGCACCCGTTTTATATGGGTTGTGTGCGGTATTATTATATCTCCGCACCCGTTTTATGTGGGTTGTGTGCGGTATTATTACATCTCCGCACCCATTTTATGTGGGTTGTGTACGGTATTATTATATCTCTGCACCCGTTTTATGTGGGTTGTGTACGGTATTATTACATCTTCGCACCCGTTTTATGTGGGTTGTGTGCGGTATTATTACATCTCCGCACCCATTTTATGTGGGTTGTGTACGGTATTATTATATCTCTGCACCCGTTTTATGTGGGTTGTGTACGGTATAATTACATCTTCGCACCCGTTTTATATGGGTTGTGTGAGGTATTATTATATCTTCGCACCCGTTTTATATGGGTTGTGTGCGGTATTATTACATCTTCGCACCCGTTTTATATGGGATGTGTGCGGTATTATTATATCTCCGCACCCGTTTTATGTGGGTTGTGTGCGGTATTATTACATCTTCGCACACGGTTTTAATGATTACATTTATTTAGACAATAGAATGTCGAACAATTTTCTAATTTACATCTATTTACAATTTCACTTGCAGATCTTTATTATTTACACTACTACTACCACCTGCAGCACCTAGTGTGTGTGCTGTTTTTTTTTACACTAAACTTTATTAACAACATGACAGCACTACTTAGAGACAGGCAGCCATTTTACAACATCAGATGGTATAGATACAAGGGCTATACCATTCTTCTGCATATAGGGGTCAACTGCCTGATATAAGAAAGGTACATATGCAGAATATTCAATTCATGAATATTAGAGAATTGTATGATTTCCTATCATATAAAGAAATAAAAGAAAAAACGGAATGTACATATAATAGTATTAATTGGATGCTTTACACTATTCGGACACTATATGGAAGTTTTGTATATCGGCACCATATGAGGGCATTATATGAGTATATTATGAACAAAACTGCCTAATTGTTGGTCAGCTTTGCTTCTTGCCCCACAACCTGTTACGTTTTTTTTTTTTGTAAGTTTGCATTAAAGGCCCCAAAACCAGCAGAAGTGAGGTGAGTACCTGTATACAAACACCGGGACAATGATCTCCATGGGGCGATTGCGGAATTGCTCACAAATCAGGTTTAATTTTTGTCTGAGGCTTCGGTCCCACTCTACTCTATCCCGACCGCGCAGCTGACCTGTGTAAAAGACGACATTGAACGATAAGCTGCAAATTGCGCAACTTAGAAATGGAAATCCTCAACAAGCTGCTGTTGACGGACCTATTACCATTGGAATTATTAATTGTCTCTCTTTAGTACTTTGAGTGCCCTGCTGTCAGTGGACTGCAGGTCATTAACCCTTTAATACTGATATATGGCATAGAACAGGGATGCCAAATCTGCGGCCCTCCAGCTGTTACAAAACTACAACTCCCAGCATGCCCAGACAGCCTACAGCTATTAGGGCATGCTGGGAGTTGTAGATTTGCAACAGCTGGAGCTTCCCTGGCATAGAATAGTAATAAAACCATAATGAGTTCTATCCACAGCAGCAAACCTGCTTGTTGATGGTTTCCAAACTTTTACATTTGATGAATATACATACAGCATTACTAATGACAGGACGTACTCATCTGAGCGGCCATCTCCTCCTGCTCCTCCAGGCTCATCTTATTCAGCCCTCGGTTATCTGTGATCAGCACTTTATCCGTCAGCTGGTAGTCCTTTCTGTCCACCGTGATGGGGTGGTTGGACTTTCCAGACCCGGCGATGTTTCTGAAGTTCCCTCCGTGGACAATCTGCATACACGTGTTAATAAGAGAGGATTTGCCGTGTCCCAGCATCCCAAATAACTGCAGGCTGACCTGGACATATCTGGGTTCTGGATTGTAGCGGAGAAGCCTCTGCAGTAAAGCGTCATCTCTTACCGAGAGCGCCATGTCATAGCGAAAACGGGCGAAAAACCATCAAAACCTGCAAACCAAGGGAGAAACCAATTCATTATCACACAGGCCAGGATTAAAGGGAGGTGACCACTTTTAGCACTTTGCGTCCATGGGCACCTGAAGTTCTAGCGTAATACGAAATCAGTCCCTGAGAGGTGATCTGGCCGGAACTGAGGGCATGCTGGGAGTTGTAGTCTCATGGGCACTTACCTATGCAGAGTAACCTGTAAATCCACTCAATCCAGGTGCAGCTGCTGAGCGTCCATCTACCATTGTAGAAAGCTCCACAGAGGTCTGGAGGACGCATAATATGCTGCAGTATACGGGGAGAATTTGCATGAGAGGCAATTAAATGCCAAAGTCCTGTAGATGGTGCGTGAATACAAGATGCTTCCTGATGTCTATATATTCAGTATATATGTTTGTTCTATAACATTTAAAGGGATGATACCCGAATATGTCCTGATATACTAACTCAGAACGGGGGGATCAGCCAGACTCAAGAAAGAGCCACCAAATCTCTGGGATGCCCCACACAGCGTCAGGCGCCAGGGGTAGATTTGGCATCTCTGCCCCGTCAACCCACTCTTAACTGTTCTTGGATCTGAGTCGGTGGAGGGGGGGGGGAAGGCTGATACCCTGATTGCTGGCAGACTGGCATTGATTGGCACAACTCTAACTCCGCCCAAAACCTAACTATACATCTAATCCCACCCAGTCCCCTTAATGCCCCCACATAGTAATTATTCCCCCTTCATGCCACCGCACAGTATTTATGCCCACATTGTGTGTTCACAGAATTATGCCCAGCTGTGCCCCAGTAATATGCCCACATTGTTCCCCCAGTAATATGCCCAGCTGTGTCCCCCAGTAATATGCCCAGCTGTGCCCCCAGTAATACGTCCACATTGTGCCCCCAGAAATATGCCCAGCTGTGTCCCCCAGTAATATGCCCAGTTGTGCCCCCCAGTAATATGCCCACATTGTGCCCCCAGTAATATTCCCACATTGTGCCACCAGTAATATGCCCACATTGTGCCCCCAGTAATATTCCCACATTGTGCCACTAGTAATATGCCCCCATTGTGCCCCTCACAGAAAGTAAAAAAAATAAAATAAACACCACATACTTACCTTCTTCCTAGGAGCAGCAGCAGGACATCGACTGCTCTGGTCTGGAGGGGACGGGGCCAAGGCTGACTGCTAGCCAGCCCAGCCCTCCACGGAGACTAGAGGTATGGAGAGCCAGTAGGGGAAGCCGATTTCACTATGGCAACTGTCTCTGCGTCCTACCGATGCAGGGACAGCTGCCAGAAAGCGGGACATTTCTCTGCCGTACCGGAACAACCAATGTAATCCGGGACTGTCCCGCTGGATCCGGGACGGTTGGGAGATTCACTAATGAGGAATATTGGCCATAGTGTAATAGACACTTGCTAACTCTCTCTTGCCAAATCTCCTGGACTCCTGGAGGATCCCGTAAATCTCCTGGATTCCCCATTCTTGTTCTTCCCTCTCATTTCAGGTGCGCAATATTCTGATGCCAGCATGTTACCTACAGCATCACCTGGGAGCAGAGGACGGCACAGGAAAGAGGCGCAGGGGTAAAACAACTATACAAAAACCCTATATCAGGGAAAAAAATAAGCAGAACTCAGAACCTTGTGTATGAAAAGTATTATATTCTTTATTGCAGTAATTATAAATATGTAGACATAAATCATGTAAAATGGGGACAAAACATCTAGATATGGAGCGACGTCCACTAACGCTGTACTGAGTATGGATCCCAAAGCTCCGACAGATGGAAATACATGTACATGACACACAGGAGTCTGCACCAATCCAGATAATATCACGTTTCATCACATCTGGATGCATACAAGAGCTTTTACAGCAAGCAGAGTTCTTGAAAATTGAACGACAAAGTATATCAGAAACTTGCAGCACTGGTTATGGTGCTATACTAGACCACTAAAGACTGCCAGGAGATGCTGGGGGTTGTAGTTCTGCAAGTGCTGTTGGGCATTATGACGTTACAGCTACAATAAAGACCAAGATCCTGGCACAGCTATGGGGTCAAGGCGGGAGATGTCAACGCCAAGTTGTACTTTTTCCGAATACAAAATAAAATAGTCTTATATACAGGAACATGCGGTGTGTGTATATATATCTATATGTACAGATTCCACTAAATGTTGTCATATTAGTGGCCACCCAGCTTTCCCAGAGACAGATAGAACTTTACGAGAACTGAAGGCTGCATTTCTTCCTTTCTTTTGTATCTGAGATGCATTGGATTAATCTTCGCCGACTCACCCTGAATAGGTTCTACGCAGTTTATTTACAGGAAACTGACAAAACGAAAGTGAAAATGATCTTGAGTGTTGACATTAACCCTTTCTGCTCTGGCCTGCAATCAGTGGTCTATAATGGTGTTGTACATACAGTCCTTCAGTCCACATCGTACATATGTTTTAGGTGAAGTTGCTCGGTGCTAAATCTGCAGCAATAACAGAATATTTCTGTCCGCACTTGAAGGGAAATCCCCGTAAAAAGTGGAATTTCCCATTAGAATAAAGCATTAGCTCTGCCTCACTCTAAAGAATGTGCTTATACGAGGGGCGGTTGGGCATGGTCACACTGTAACACGAATTACTGGTTGTACCTACTGCGGTGCTATAATGTAGCTGTATGAGACATTTATGGATACGTTGTAGCACATAGGAAGTGAGGTCCGGATAAGTAGTAGGATCAATTTAAGTAGTAAGGTCCAGATAAGTAGTGGGATCAGGGTAAGCAATAAGATCCAGATAAGTAGTGAGATCAAAGTAGTAAGATCCAGATAAGCAGTGGGATCAGGGTAAGTAGTAAGATCCAGATAATCAGTGGGATCTGGGTAAGTAGTAAGATCCAGATAAGTAGTAGGATCGAGGTAAGTAGTAAGATCCAGATAAGCAGTGGGATCAGGGTAAGTAGTAACATCCAGATAAGCAGTGTGATCAGGGTAAGTAGTAAGATCCAGATAAGCAGTGGGATCAGGGTAAGTAGTAATATCCAGATAAGCAGTGGGATCAGGGTAAGTAGTAACATCCAGATAAGCAGTGTGATCAGGGTAAGTAGTAAGATCCAGATAAGCAGTGGGATCAGGGTAAGTAGTAATATCCAGATAAGCAGTGGGATCAGGGTAAGTAGTAAGATCCAGATAAGTAGTAGGATCGAGGTAAGTAGTAAGATCCAGATAAGCAGTGGGATCAGGGTAAGTAGTAACATCCAGATAAGCAGTGTGATCAGGGTAAGTAGTAAGATCCAGATAAGCAGTGGGATCAGGGTAAGTAGTAATATCCAGATAAGCAGTGGGATCAGGGTAAGTAGTAACATCCAGATAAGCAGTGTGATCAGGGTAAGTAGTAAGATCCAGATAAGCAGTGGGATCAGGGTAAGTAGTAATAAAAGGCAGTGGACAGGTAAGTAACATCCAGATAAGCAGTGTGATCAGGGTAAGTAGTAAGATCCTGATAAGTAGTAGGATCCAGATAAGCAGTGTGATCAGGGTAAGTAGTAAGATACAGATAAGCAGTGGGATCAGGGTAAGCAATAAGATCCAGATAAGCAGTGGGATCAGGGTAAGTAGTAAGATACAGATAAGCAGTGGGATCAGGGTAAGTAGTAAGATCCAGATAAGCAGTGGGATCAGGGTAAGTAGTAAGCAGGGCCGGCCTTAGGGGTGTGCGACCTGTGCGGTTGCACAGGGCGCTTCACTCCCGGCCAGTTAAGGGGGCGCCCTGTAAGAGCGCCCCCTTAATGGCCCGGCCGTGCCCTGCAAGTGCCGCACAGTTGGGGGCGGCGGTGGGGCAGAGGGAAATGAGCGCTTCCATTGTGGAAGCGCTCATCTCCATAGTCTGCCTTTCGAGATGCGGGGCAGGGGAGGTAGAGGCGTCTCCCCTGCCCGTTCCTCTGATAGGCTGCAGGCCCTAGGCCTGCAGCCTATCAGAGGCCAGCTCAGGCGACGCGATGACGTCATCGCGCCGCCTGAGCCGTACAGCGCGGGACACAGGCCGGAAGAGGCCTGCATCGCATCGCTGCATGGAGGTAAGTAAGTGTTTATTTTTTTTATGGGGGCATTTTTATTGGCACATGGGGGGGCACTGGGGCATTTTTACTGGCACAAGGGGCACATGGGGGCATTTTTACTGGCACATGGGGGCATTTTACTGGCACTGGGGGCATTTTTACTGGCACAAGGGGGCACTGGGGGCATTTTACTGGCACATGGGGGCATTTACTGGCACTGGGGGCATTTTACTGGCACATGGGGGCATTTTACTGGCACTGGGGGCATTTTTACTGGCACAAGGGGGCACTGGGGGCATTTTTATTGGCACATGGGAGCATTTTACTGGCACTGGGGCATTTTTAGTGGCACATGGGGGCACTGGGGGCATTTTTATTGGCACACGGGAGCATTTTACTGGCACTGGGGGCATTTTTACTGGCAAATGGGGCACTGGGGCATTTTTACTGGCACATGGGGGCATTTTTACTGGCACATGGGGCATTTTTACTGGCACAAGAGGCACTGGGGGCATTTTTACTGGCACTGGGGGCATTTTACTGGCACTGGGAGCATTTTACTGGCACTGGGGGCATTTTTAATGGCAAATGGGGCACATGGGGGCATTTTTACTGGCACATGGGGGCATTTTACTGGCATATGGGGCATTTTACTGGCACATGGGGGCACTGTGGGCATTTTACTGGCACTGGGGGCATTTTTACTGGCAAATGGGGCACATGGGGGCATTTTTACTGGCACATGGGGGCATTTTAACTGGCATATGGGGGCATTTTACTGGCACTGGGGGCATTTTTACTGGCACATGGGGGTATTGTGGGCATTTTTACTGGCACATGGGGGGCACTGGGGGCATTTTTACTGGCACATGGGGGCACTGGGGGCATTTTTACTGGCACTGGGGGCATTTTACTGGCACTGGGGGCATTTTTACTGGCACAAGGGGGCACTGGGGGCATTTTTATTGGCACATGGGAGCATTTTACTGGCACTGGGGACATTTTTACTGGCACATGGGGCACTGGGGCATTTCTTACTGGCACATGGGGGCACTGAGGCATTTCTTACTGGCAAATAATTTGGGGGGCATCTATGGGGGTGGGACACTTTTTACTGGCACATGATTTTGGGGGAAATCAATGGGGGGAACTTCTGGCACATTATTGGGGTGTTTCTTACTGGCACATAATTTGGGTGAAATTTTGGGGGCACTTCTGGCACATTATTGGGGGGCACTTCTTACTGGCACATTGGAAGCATTATTACTTCTGGGGCACAGTGGGGACATTAGTACTGTTGGGGGCACTATTACTAACAAGTGCACTCTGGCAGAGAATTATTAGTTGGGACTTGGGCGCACTATTACTGTGGGGGTCACTATTACTGTGGGGGCACTATTACTGTGGGGGTCACTATTACTGTGGGGGTCACTATTACTGTGGGGGGCACTATTACTGTGTGGGCACTATTACTGTGGGGGCACTATTACTGTGGGGGGCACTATTACTGTGGGGGCACCCTGGCACAGTATCAGCGCAGTTATTTCTGGGGGGCGTTATGTTTACTATATTACTGGGCGCACTATTACGGAACACTATTTGCTGGGCGCAGTTATTTTAGGACACTGTGTAAACTAAGATTTTTTTTTTGTCAAACTGCAGAGATGAGAAATGGCTGAAAAATGGCGTCTGGTCTGAAAGGAGAAGATGAGAAAAGAGAAGATCTACATCCGAGGAGATGTCACTGGATGTAAGAAGTATGTGCGCTATATTAGGTTACATTTCAATATAGAAAGCTATAAATACAGTGCAGAGATATATAGTGTGATATAGGACTGTATAGAGAGCTATAAATACATATATATATATATATACTGTCCTACTCTACCTACCTATATCACTCTATATATCTCTACACTCTATTTATAGCTCTATACTGTATGACGTTAGTACTGTCACTCGGGGGAGGTGGGGGACGGGGGGGGCGCCGAGAGAAAGTTTCGCACAGGGCGCCATCTACCCTAAGGCCGGCCCTGGTAGTAAGATCCAGATAAGCAGTGTGATCAGGGTAAGTAGTAAGATCCAGATAAGCAGTGGGATCAGGGTAAGTAGTAATATCCAGATAAGCAGTGGGATCAGGGTAAGTAGTAATATCCAGATAAGCAGTGTGATCAGGGTAAGTAGTAAGATCCAGATAAGCAGTGGGATCAGGGTAAGTAGTAATATCCAGATAAGCAGTGGGATCAGGGTAAGTAGTAATATCCAGATAAGCAGTGGGATCAGGGTGAGTAGTAAGATCCAGATAAGTAGTCAGGAGATGCTGGGGGTTGTAGTTCCGCAAGTGCTGTATGGCATTATGACGTTACAGCTATAATAAAGACCAAGATCCTGGCACAGCTATGGGGTCAAGGCGGGAGATGTCAACGCCAAATTATACTTTTTCCGAATACAAAATAAAATAGTCTTATATACAGGAACATGCGGTGTGTATATATATATATATATATATATATATATATATTCCACTAAATGTTGTCATATTAGTGGCCACCCAGCTTTCCCAGAGACAGATAGAACTTTACGAGAACTGAAGGCTGCATTTCTTCCTTTCTTTTGTATCTGAGATGCATTGGATTAATCTTCGCCGACTCACCCTGAATAGGTTCTACGCAGTTTATTTACAGGAAACTGACAAAACGAAAGTGAAAATGATCTTGAGCGTTGACATTAACCCTTTCTGCTCTGGCCTGCAATCAGTGGTCTATAATGGTGTTGTACATACAGTCCTTCAGTCCACATCGTACATATGTTTTAGGTGAAGTTGCTCGGTGCTAAATCTGCAGCAATAACAGAATATTTCTGTCCGCACTTGAAGGGAAATCCCCGTAAAAAATGGAATTTCCCATTAGAATAAAGCATTAGCTCTGCCTCACTCTAAAGAATGTGCTTATACGAGGGGCGGTCGGGCATGAGACATTTATGGATACATTGTGGCACATAGGAAGTGAGGTCCGGATAAGTAGTAGGATCAATTTAAGTAGTAAGGTCCAGATAAGTAGTGGGATCAGGGTAAGCAATAAGATCCAGATAAGCAGTGGTATCAAGGTAAGTAGTAAGATCCAGATAAGCAGTGGGATCAGGGTAAGTAGTAACATCCAGATAAGCAGTGGGATCAGGGTAAGTAGTAAGATCCAGATAAGCAGTGGGATCAGGGTAAGTAGTAACATCCAGATAAGCAGTGGGATCAGGGTAAGTAGTAAGATCCAGATAAGCAGTGGGATCAGGGTAAGTAGTAAGATCCAGATAAGCAGTGGGATCAGGGTAAGTAGTAAGATCCAGAAAAGCAGTGGGATCAGGGTAAGTAGTCAGGTCCAGATAAGCAGTGGGATCAGGGTAATTAGTAAGATCCAGATAAGCAGTGGGATCAGGGTAAGTAGTAAGATCCAGATAAGCAGTGGGATCAGGGAAGTAGTAACATCCAGATAAGCAGTGGGATCAGGGAAGTAGTAACATCCAGATAAGCAGTGGGATCAGGGTAAGTAGTAACATCCAGATAAGCAGTGGGATCAGGGTAAGTAGTAACATCCAGATAAGCAGTGGGATCAGGGTAAGTAGTAACATCCAGATAAGCAGTGGGATCAGGGTGGTTCTGGGATTTTTGCTCACAGTTCTTGTGATCATTTTGACCCCACAGGGTGAGATCTTGTGTGGAGCCCTTGATGGAGGGAGATTATCAGTGGTCTTGTATTATTGCTCCCACAGTTGATTTCTTCACACCAAGCTGCTTGCCTCTTGTAGATTCAGTCTTCCCAGCCTGGTGCAGGTCTACAATGTTGTTTCTGGTGTCCTTCCACAGCTCTTTGGTCTTCACCATAGTGGAGTTTGGAGTGTGACTGTTTGAGGTTGAGGACAGGTGTCTTTTATACTGATAACAAACAGGAGCCATTACTACAGGTAATGAGTGGAGGACAGAGGAGCCTCTTACAGAAGAAGTTACAGGTCTGAAGAGCCAGAAATCCTCTTGCTTGTAGGTGACCAAATACTTATTTTCCACCATAATTTGAAAATAAATTCTTTAAAAATCAGACAATGTGATTTTCTGGATTTCTTTTCTCATTGTGTCTCTCATAGTTGAGGTCTACCTATGATGTCAATTACAGGCCGACCTCATATTTATAAGTGGGAGAACTTGCACAATTGGTGGCTGACTAAATACTTTTTTTCCCCACTGTATATAAGGTTCCCCAAACTTCTCCCCTTGTGTTTTCTCTGGCTCTGGTAGCACAGGTGGACTAGTGGACTCTTTACCACACGGATTTCCAACCTGCGGCCTCTAGCTGTTGCATCCATCATTCCATGACAACCTAAAGGTATCAGGGCATGCTGGGAGTTTTGCAACAGCCGGAGGTCTGCAGGTTGGACATCCCCAGTCTAATGGCTGTATTACACCGACAGATTCGGTTCTGGCCAATCATTGGTCAGATGGCCGTTTACACACACAGATCTATTATACACACCAACTATTGGTCTGATTGGACAGAAATTGGTCAGATCATCTGTTGGTGTAA
The DNA here is from genome assembly GCA_900303285.1 of Rhinella marina. Lineage (NCBI taxonomy): Eukaryota > Metazoa > Chordata > Amphibia > Anura > Bufonidae > Rhinella > Rhinella marina. Next base: position 238,643 of record ONZH01012914.1, read on the forward strand.
CACAGCCGTAACTGATCTCCTGTCTTTTTTCAGGTTATTCCTGGACTCTAGACCACAGAGATAAATCAGGATTATCTACCTGCCATAAACTTTAAGATTGTTGTGTTCACTTTGCAGGTTTCTGGAGTCACGTGTCTTCAGTGTTTATTTCCTGTTTCCCTTTTGCTTACTGTAGATGGAAGGGGTTAATTTACTTTTTCATAAAAAAGGAAATAAATAAATAGAAAATGAATAAAAAGTGAAATAAAAAAAAATAAAAAAATTAAAAAAGTTATAGCTATAGTTAATAGTTTCAGCAATAGTATTGAAAGAATAGAAATGAAAAATAGAAAAATATACATTTCTTTCAAATTATTCGTTTTTTTCCTTAGATATTTGTTTATATTATACGTCATGGCACAAAAGAAAGGTCTAAATACATAAATAATAAAATACATGTAGGTTGGCTCGGATATGAATTAGTTATCTGCCGTCAGATAGGCCCATTGCTAAAACTGAAAAATTGGCCTAGTAAGGAATGTTTTTGCATTGCTATATGGCAGTGATGACTAACCTCCGGCACTCCAGCTGTGGTGAAACTACGACTCCCAGCATGCTCCATTCATTTCTATGGAGTTCTGAGAACAGCCAAGCAAGTGTACATCTTGGAGTCGTAGTTTTACCACAGTTGGAGTGCTGGAGGTTAGCCATCACGCTTCTGTATACAGTCACTGTTCTCTGCTCTGAGCTATTGTCTCTGTTATCACCTTACAGGTCCCCATACCATTGGAGGGTGGGGAACGTTTTGTGCTGCTGCCACCTCTCCGCCAGTTTCAAACTACGGCAATACATTTATTTTCTTTTTCTATCTTCACCAGGTGTAACATGTAATCCTCCATCAGTGATTCCAGTCAGAGTTTCTTAAAGAAGAACTCCCGCAAAAATTTTTATTCTCTGACCTGTTAGAAAGGTGTATGATGTAATCTATAGTGAATGCAATCTTCTCATCAGAGACTGTATTTGTGAGTTATCCCCTCTCTTCTAATTGTAGCTGGGTCATGTGACCAACGCCCTGACCTCCAACTGACCCAGGACAGGAAGCCAGTTACTGCTCTATTCATTCCTATGAGACTGAAAGTGAGGCTCCCATAGGAATAAATAGAGAAATAGACTTCCTGTCCACACATAAGATGCTGTGTTATCTGGTGAGTCTGATTACTGTTCACATGACACAGATGAGAAACATCAGGGAGATATAACTCACAAATACAGACACTGGTAAGAAAATGACTACAGATTACATCATGTACATTTCTAGCAGGACATGGAATAAAAATGTTTGTGGGAGTTCTTCTTTAGGGGTCTATGTCCATCTACCTTGAAGGTCCAAATTACAGATCAAGATTATCTGGTGAATTTTAGAAGGCAATCTCTAGACTCAGGCCCAGAGTGCATTAACCTATCTCCTCCCAGGATTTTCGGCTGGTCCTAAGAAGGTTGTGAGATCTTCTTCACAAGTCTTCTCTCTTGTAAGGTTTCCACCCAAAGAGTTGGCGAACTTCAGGCACCTGGATCATCAGATTATATCTAAAGGACATGATATTGTTCCTAGCTAACAGGATCACAGCCTCTTAAAGGACTCTAGACACTTTTTTTTCAACTTTCTCGGAACCTTTAAAATTCTGAAAGGCAGTGTTAGATTTCTGAAAGGCAGTGTTAGAACAAAGTATTATGCTAATCCCTACTCCAGACCCGTGTTTACCTGTTTCTTGATGGGATCACATTGGCTAAAAATGTTTTACAAAATTTGTGACCCTCACTTTAAGCCCTTGAAGGGACTACTTTAGGTAGACCTCTACAATGTGGTCAAATAGCAAGATGTTTCAGGTTCTGGACTATTTCAGTTATACTGAGGTCTCTACCATTATTCTGCTTCCTTGTTAATATTAACCCTTTCCTGTCCTCCCATACAGCATACACCCAGGCTAATGCCTGCGATCAGCGCGTAACGCCAATTGCAGGCATTTAACACCTCAAGTGAAGTGGTCAAACGTGACCACAGCATCTGAGATTGCAAAATCGCTACTCTTCCGAGCCTGGAATAGCTCCCCCCATGTGGTGATCGGGGGAGCCGTTTGTTGCCTGTGAAAGGTCGGGCCTGCTGAGGCTCAATGCTTTTCACAAGAATATTCCAATGTCGGCCTGCAGGTGGCAGCACTGCCTGGAATATACTGAATGTTCTATCATTGGATTTATTTCCATTGATATATAAAATTGGCAGTCTAAGGACTGCATGATGTGGGGCCCAAAAGAAGGTTTTTTAAAAAAAGTTTTAAAAAATATTTTTTAAAAAATGTAACAAATTCAAATCACCCCATTTCCCCCAGAATAAAAATAAAAACACATAAACACTGAAAAAAATAAACATCATGGGCATCGCCACTGGCAAAAATGTCCATACAAAAAAAAAATCATCAAAATTGCAGATCGCAAGTTTTTGTCATTTCAGCTCCCAAAAAAGTGACCAAAAAGTCTCACACATTCCAAAATGGTATCAATAAAAACTACAGATGGTTGCGCAAAAAAAACCAAAACCTGAAACCGCTCCATAGACATAACTATAAAAAAGTTATGGGGGTCAGAATATGGCAATGAAAAGATAAAAGTAATTTAATAGTAAAACACAAGAAAAACTATATAAACTTGTTATCTCTGTAACCATATTGGACCGCGGAGTGGCGAAATGTATCTTTTTCCAATTTCATCATTTGGAGTTTTTTTTTTCAGCTTTCCACCACATCATACCGATATTAAAGGGTATTCCGGTTACCATAAATATAACTTATGTTTTAGACTAATTCATCATCAATCATTACCTATATAATGTCTATTTCACATATTTACCGTTCACTGGTTGTAAGTAGTTTTCTTCCTCTGCTACCCACTGTGTTTCCTCATAAATTACCATGGCAGCGACCTGTAGTTCTGAGCCTTTGTCAGGTCGAGCATGCTCAATGTGTTACTATCAATCCTCTAGCTAAATGCCTGTTAAACAAAGAGTGTCAGTATTGCTGGTGATTGGTCAGTAGAGGGGTGTGTCTGGGCTGGACTATCAGGCAACCAATCAACAAACATCACACTCACAGCAGGAAAGCTAGGGATTGTGGGTTTTGTGAGGGAAGATCAGGAGCATGATACTGTCAGTGTGTTGCAGGCTCACACAGGAGCTAGACAAATAGGACTGCAAGGTAAAATTGAAGTTCTGGTTCTATGTACAGGCAAGGGTTCTGGGTTTATCAAAAATCATTTACTTTACGAATACCCCTTTAAGTGTGCCATTAGCAAAACAATTGTCCTGCAAAAAAAAAGTCCTCTTACGGCTATGTGAATGAAAAATAAAAAAACTTGTGGGCTCGAGAGGCAGGGAGTGAACAACGAAACCAAAAATAAAAAATCGATTGGGTACAAGCGGTTAATCAGCTGATTTCCTTCAGTTCTCAGAGTGACAACTCCATCGGGGCTGCAGATGCTTCCTGTGTCAGAAAAGCAAAGGTAAGGTGGTTTCTTGATAACTCCTAATTTTTTCTTACGCAGGATAAGTCTTTGTAAAGATCTTCAGAAGAGGCTCCCTTTGGCGGTCAGTTTGAGATTCTGCAAGTGGTCGGTCGCAGGCAATTCTACTTGCTACTGTCCCATATGATGTATGCTTGTAAAGGCGTAAGGGAAGCAGTCGATTCAGATCTAAATCTGTTTTCCCTTAGTCCGTCAGCAGCACAAGGCTCCTTTCCTATATTAGTCAGTCTGCTAAGGCCAAGTTCACATTCAGTTATTCCATCAGTTAGGCCTCATTCACATGACTTTCAACGGGTCTGCCAAAAAAATGCAGACAGCACATTATGTGCTGTCCATACTAACAAAAGACAGAACATGTCCTATTCTACTCTGTTTACGGACAAGACAGGCTGCGGTCGTGTGAAAGGGGCCTTATGTAGGCAAAAAACGGATACAGGTCAAAAACACAGAACCGGAGCAGATCTTTCATTATACTGATCTCTGCGTTGGCTTCACTACTGGTTTTGGCTCACAATAACTGATGACAATAAACTGACCAAATACTGAAGTCTGAACTTGGCCTAGGCAAGATTTAAAATACAGAAGGGGTGGAGTTTGGGCACCTTACATATCGTGTTCAGTGTCGATAAAAAGTTCCATCTGTCCTATCAGCCTCCAAGGGGTAAAATCCCATATGTTGTGCTGCTGACAGGACTAAGGAAAACAGATTTACATTCTAAAACGAATGCTTTCCAGTATCTGTGGATTATAATGTCACCATAAACCACTTCTCCACTTCTGTGGATAATGGTCGGGGAGAGTGAAAAATTAACGGGACATTGTGAAATCAAAGATGATAAAGCTCTTTTGGTTATATTCACTGGGAGGTATTTTTGAGGCAGAAATACCCTGTGTAGACATTGATTAATAGAACATGCTATCTACAGCAGCCACTAGGGGGAACTCAGAAGATCACTGCATACAGTGTTAGTATTAATTTCTATGTATAATAGTATGCAGACAGCTCCCCCTAGTGGTGGCTACAGGAACACAGAATTATATTATTTATCTGTCTATCCAGGGGATTGGCGCTCTGTACACCAGACACAATGACACACGTGATATAAAATCCTTTAATAAAGTGGTTAGTGTCGTTAGTACCACAAAAGGTAACGAGTTCTCTCATTGTATTGAAGGCAATACTGCAGACTTACTTTCAAACTGTGCGCCATTGGCCTCCACAGGTGGGGGGCTTTGTCTGCACACAACCATTAAACATTAGGA